>UESW01003539.1:37272-64369 GCA_900491605.1 Calamus simplicifolius
TGCATCGGAGCCTAAATGATGAAGTCTCTAAACATCGCTCTATCCTTTCAAGACAAGCAATCGAGATAAGCAATATATAGCAAATGAAGAGGGAGGCACGATAGAATTGAACGCAGAAGGGTAATTTGGGCCATCATAGATAACCCTATAACCTGCTAGCTCGAACCTGGCGCTCAAGCTCACTAAACTCAGAGCATCGTTGCTGCCTACTAGTGATAGAAATCCCTTCTAAAGAATGGCTTTTCTCGAAGAGTTCTTCAAACTAAAACAAATCAAAGATTTGTGAAGATTGACATTCTGCCTCGAGGTCCGATACTCCTGCACAATGGTGGCATAAGCACTCGCATTACAGATATTAGCCTTTTTCCTAGGATACAGTCATTAGCAAAAAAAAAGGTGATAGATTTAAGGCCCATCTGGTCTATTTCAAAAGGGTGCAATACAGAAGGTGGAGTGCACGTGATAAATCATCAGTGATAAGGATGAACAATAATGAAGAAAGCAGATAGCTTTGGCGTAGGCCCATAGCAAAATGGAAGAACTCTGTCTGGTAGCCATTAATAACGAGCGAGAAAGGACTATCGATGCCTGCCATAAACCAATCTATAAAAAGTTTATCAAACCCAAACTATAGAAAGGTCTTATGCATAAAATCCCAGCTCAATCTATCATAAGCTCGTTCCATATAATATTAAGCATCAACCTGCTCATATAATATTTTTTATGACATTCCTCAGGTAGTTTACAAGATCACATTAATAATCGACTTCAAAATCATAAGTACATACATCATGCTCATAATTTTCTTCAAAACATAAGTCTCATATTCATATCCAAAAAGGCCTAATACATCATTACATCTCACTGTACACATAGACATATGCAATATACAAATATCATCCCACCATATCTCAATATATATGGCTATCATCTATGCACCCTTACATCCAAGTAAGCTTCACCAGTTAAGGGTCCAGTCCTACTGATCTGTGATCCTAGCAGAAATACTCACTAATCTTAAAGAATATTTCAATCAAAGAGAGGTAAGACCTAAGTCCCAGTGATTGGATAACCATCTAACCATGGAGAAATAGAGAACCATAACCTCATATTTTTAACTGTATGCTGATACTATATAGCTTGTATAACTCAAAGTATATTTTTAATATGATATCAATAAAATAAAATGTAGTTTATTCTTCAAATAATATACCAGTACTAAAATACTCTACAATAACTTTCCACTGAAAGATAACCTTAAGATAAAAATACATGCATTACAAATTGAAGATATGCATTCTTTATCTATAGCCCAGACTTTCTTTATTAAATTCTAGATTTCCATCAGGATCTACCTGCCCACTGGCATCTCATGTAAACTTTCCTCTTGGATAATTACTTGGCCCACTAGCCCTTTTTAAATCATAGTATATGCTTTTAAATCTGATGCTACTGGGCTATGTTTGTAATGCCTTTGAGGTACCACTCTATAGTCACCCTCTTGTAGGTGTACTTTCATTGGGTGCATGACTAGCAACAGGATCCTCACACAAATAGCACCCCTTACCCGTGTGGTTCACCCGGCAAAGTGCTTTGTTCATTAACCCTAGAACCTCGGGTTTTCTCTCTGCCCCCACGGGCTATATATATATATAGTAACCAGCTCCATTGAGCTATGATTCATGCCCCCATGGGCTGCTTACAACCTGCCCCACTGGACTGGTCAAGCATGCACTCACCCCTGATTATGGGGTTCATCGTACGATCAAATCGCAAGGAGGTGTTGGCTCAATGTAGTGTGCAATGCTCATGCCACAGTATAGTCTAAAGGGTGATCAGCCCCATAGCTGCTTGATGCTCAGTATGATACATACATCATAATATGCCATTTGGAAAGTTTTATCATGCAAATATGCCATGTATGCATCTACCATCCCCTCATCGAAACTCATGCTTATGTCTTTATGCTTAAAACTCATGCTCAAAACTTATGCTTATTTCTTTATGCTTAAAATTTATGCTCAAAACTCATGTATCAGAATATCATGTACTAGGTTCTCATTTCTCAAATTTAAAACAAACAATACTCTACTAAACATAACATACCACA
This sequence comes from Calamus simplicifolius, assembly GCA_900491605.1. Taxonomy (NCBI): domain Eukaryota; kingdom Viridiplantae; phylum Streptophyta; class Magnoliopsida; order Arecales; family Arecaceae; genus Calamus; species Calamus simplicifolius. Next base: position 39,383 of record UESW01003539.1, read on the forward strand.
ACTAGGTATTAGTCTCATTATACTAGTTCAAATTAACTTCTCATTGCTAGATGAGAAACCCACTCATCTTAGTAGGTTACTTCTCAACTGGTACTCAACTCCAGTATTTCTGTTCCCTGAAATAACCCTCCTGACCTATGTCAACATACAGATACGATAGCTATTAGGATTACCTCCACATAAGGTTTTCCATAAAACCATGCATGCATACATGATCTATCATCTAATATCTTATTATTTTTTTCAATCCTTTCTTTACTCAAGATTACTTCCACTATTGCCTCAAAATATAAGAGTCTAAGAAAATTTAAAGTCATGCAAGATCTAGGGAAGCTATAGCTTACCTGAAGCCAAGACAAATCCCAAGCTTTTCTTTCCATTCCTCTTTCTTTCTCCTTTTCTTCTTCTTCCTCTTCCTCTTCTCTCTTTCTTCTCTTCTTTCTCTCTTTCTTTCTTTCTTATCTCTGGTTGAACCCACATTTTTGTTTTTCTATAATGACTTGAGGACCAAGTCACGGGTAACTTAGGGGCTAAGGCATGCCAATTTTCTATTTTACCCTCAAATACTCTTAACACATGCTTTTTAAAAAATATGTAATTTTTTGCCCTTAGATTTTCTTTTCCAAATTGCCCTTTGCACAATTACCAATTGCCATAGGAGCCTTTTCCAAATTTGCCCTGATAGTAATTTTTTTAATCAATTTATAGCCCAGATTATTATTATTTATTTAAATAAATACTTTTATATAACATTTCTAAGAAATGACCTTACCAACTTGAAGAGCTCGATTTTAAAAATCCAACGGTTTAAACGACACTCAAATCAGACTTAAAATGGAATAAATATAAAATTTTTAAGATTTAACCCAGAAAATCTGCCGTCTTAGAGTGGGCTCTAACAGATTTAGAGTCGGCTCTCGGAAAAATTAGAGTCGGCTCCTAAAAATTAGAGTCACCTCTAATACGCAGCAGAAATTCTAACCTTCTATTTTTTCAATAGAGTCGACTCTCCCTTCTGAAAGTGTCAACTTTAAAGCATGCCGGAAGTTCAAAACCGTGCAAGAGTCGACTCCACTCTAATTAGAGTCGACTCTAATTACTAAAAACATCTCTTAATGATAAAACTCAAACTAAACTTTATTTTTCTTATGATTTAAGCTTATTAAAACTTCATTCTCTCAATTTCTTAAATCAAACTCATTAGCATTCAAAAATATACTCATTTACTTCAAAATTTCTTCTTTTTACATTTATCAAGTGGCCAATACGCACACACTTCATTGAAACCCTCTGACTTTTATTTTAAATAAAAAATACCATTAATATTATCAATAAATTACAAGGTTTTCAGGATGTTACAATGGAAGACTCTGGAGCCGAGGCCAACTGGGGCTCCAAGGTCCAAGGCCGAGGGGGACCTTGGAGTCTGAGACCGAGGGGGACGCTGGTTGCTTAATCCATTAGCTCTAACATGGCTTGATCAGCCACATTAAATAGTAAGGATACGATGAAGGTATAATGTGATGGTGGTAGTGATAACAAAGAATGACAAATATGATGTAGAAAAGTAGTAGAATAGCAAAAAATAATGGATAGCAAAGGATGATGTGGTAGCAAAGGATGATGAAGATGATAGTAAATAATGGTAACATAATGAATGATGAAAGTATAAATATAAAAGAAAATTATTTTATTTTAAAAATATAAATACTTTGATGATATTTTTAAATTAATATATATTTGAAGAATTTAAAAATATTTTTATTTTTTCTTTAAAAAATATTAGATTTAAATATAGGGCCACTTGGGTCAATTTTGGAGACCAAACTGTAGTAGATCTGAAACATGGGAAGCATCGCTTTTATCCTGGCGCGGTTGTACATCGATATGAATTCGACAATGTTGCGCCAACTATTCAGAGTCACCATCGTTGGACACATGTTGTAAAACCTTATTATCTTCTTCACCAACGGGTGGACAGGGAATCGGAGACGCGCTCTCAAACTCTCTTCGTAAAAGAAGATCCCATACTCAAGCTGCTCTGAGACCATCTGTTTAGGTTTCAATAATCATAGAACAATATACCAAGGAATCTTATACCTTCGGCGGACTCTATCCAAATCCTTTAAGGTCATCATAGAAGCCATATCACCCAGGCCTTTCATACTTCCGAGTTGAGAGGAATAGGCTTCGAAGGGGAGCACAAGAGTCTTGAGAAATGAATCTTTGAAGAAAAAGCAAGGAAATAGCATGATAGGGGATAGCTCTCCTCAACCCTTCTTTTAAACCGTCCTAGCAGAAAGGCAGTGCCCCTTCGACTAGGATCCCCAAATCTTAAAATTGCCAACTCGGATGCCTTAAGCATAGGGACTTGCCATATGTTGCTCCCCTGATTGTCATTTGTGAGAAACTAGGGGTTTTCCGCTTCATCCACCGAGAAAAATGATGTTGTGGTGATGTGGCATTATGAAGCCATCATTGCGCACCTCTTCAAGGTCAAATCCCCCGTCTGAATAAAATCATCCGGACTCTACTCCTTTTGCCCAAATATAAACTTCGGACTAGGGAGTGGGGGGCATATGATGCGGGGTAAAATCATCATTACATCAAATATCCGTGCACATGACGAAAAGGTTGGGATCACTTTCGACTTCTCATCCTCCAGTTATCGCGTCTTGATAAAGACAAAGAAAATATATCTCAGCGAGGCCAAGCTATCCTTATACCTTAGCTAGACTGAGCTATCTTTAAACTTCGACCAGCTGAGCTACTCCTATATCTTGGCCGGATCGAGCTATTTTTGTGCTTCGGTCAGACTGAGTTGCTTTTACTCCTCAACAGAATCCAGGAATCCTTGAACTTCTGTGGAACCGAGCTACCTCCACACCTAGCCCAAGTGCGCTCGTTACCTATCATCATGATGAATGGCCCTGATCGCTTGATTCCCAAAGTATTTTCCCCAAAGTAGAAATAAAGGGCCAAGTGCGAAAAAATTCAAATTTATGATAATATGACAAGATTCCAACCACGTGGATCCCCAACCATCCTAAGTTGGGAATAAAGCCAACAAAGCCGAACGTGGTCTAGAGCCTATAAATCACCGAATCTCAAGGCATCATCTAGCCTCTCTAGCCAATGATCCTCTAACTAACTAGATTTGAGTGCTATCGGTCTCATAACAAATTTGATTTGAATTAGATTCGAGTCATGATAGTTTTCGATTTCCTATGACATGTCCAAGAAGTCAGGTAATTGCCTGCTATTATGCCAGCAACTTATAAAGACCCTGTCCAAAAATTCTTTAGGTACGCTCACTCTTTCACTAAAAACTCCATTGAAGCTCAAGCAGGGAAGCCCACGCAGGTAGTCTACGAAGGTCCAAGAGGTTGCAGAACAAACGAGCTTGAAATTCCATGTTTGGGCCGAGTGTACGGAATTGACCCGACTTCGTTTTGACACTTTGGGTCAATCGAATCCGGTCAGCTACTATGTCGGACTGGGCCCAAACTTGGCTGGTCACATGGAAACGGGCTGCTGATTCAAGGGCTCAGAACGTAGCAGGATGACTTCAAAGGAAGATGGGTGGAGGAGCTCCCTAATGTGCTGTGGGCCTACCATATGATGTCGTGGGCTCCCACTGGAGAGACCCCTTCAGCCTTGTGTTCGGGTCTGAGGCCGTCATCCCCATAGAAATCGACATCCCGAGTCCTTGGGTGGAGTAATATCTTGAGAAGGATAACCCGAGCCTACTGCGGGCCAACCTCAACCTCATGAGGAAGTACGTGATCGAGTGCGACTCAGAATGGTAGCCTATTGCCAGAGAGCTGCCAAGTACTACAAAGCTCATGTCCACCCTAAGGCATTCCTCCCATGAGACTTAGTTCTCAGGAGAGCCGAGGTCTCGAAGCCAGCGAAAGGAGGTAAGCTATCGCCCAACTGAAAGGGGCCCTATCGGATCATGGAGGCTCTCCACTATGGAGCATACCAGATCGAGGGACTTAATGAAAAGCCACTCTCCCGCATCTGGAACTCCAATAACTTCCATCAGTACTATCAGTAATGTAAACATGCACATGTTTGATTATGAATTTGAGTATTTCATACTTCATGAGCTTGAATAACTCATCCTTTCGGCTAATAAAGATATGTTCGAGTATCTCTTCCTTTCAGCCAAAGCCCGACTTCGATCGGCACTAAAGACCCAGGGCTAGCTCAACACCTGAAGACCGATCCCTATCGGCACCAAAACCCTGCGGCAAGTCGGCGTCGCGGGCTTAATGCAAAGTCAGCACCTAAAACCGACCTTGAGTCTTCATAAAGGATGGCTCCAGTGCTAGCCTCGGCACTCGCTCTAAGATCTGCTCCAGCACTACAACGAAGTCTCGAGCCTGCTTATGGCGAACACCGGGACCGATGCAGCTCTATCGGGTGATCCTATAAGGGCAAACTAGGATAGGAACGCGCCGCACAGAGCTAAGCATTCAAAGAAATTTTTAAAGACATAGAAATTTCAAGAAAAAACTTCATTTTTATTACTTGTCAAAATGTCTACAAAATGCCAACTCAGGTCGGATTTCAGTAAAAAATGCCGACTCAGGTTGGACTTCAATGCAAAAGAAAAGAAAAACTCAGTGTGGGCCCTCAAGCATCGATCGATGCGGACCCACCACCAACTGGCTCCTCTAACTCCTCACCAGCGTGAGGCTTGAGGTCGTTGAGGCTCGAGATGCCAGACCCTCGTGGCCTTCCTCTTGCTGTCTCGGAAGCCCTGGAGGTAAGCATCCACGGAGGCCTCTGCCACCTCATCAGCAAATTCGGCGAAGCCCCGGAAGCGCTCTACTACCTCTGCTGCTGCCCCCTCCGCTGCCGCAGCCCTTTCCTTGGCTTCTCGTGCCCTCTGGAAGGCTTCGCTCGCTCAGGAAGTAGCATTGAGACCTTGGCATTGGCATCGGTGGCCCTAGCATCCACCATCTGAGGGATCTCCTCTGCATCCTCGACTCACCCCTCAAGTTCCCTCACCTCCTGGATCACTGTATCCAGTTGGTGTCGATTGGCCTCCAGCTCGGCCACCTTTATCGCCAACATTGCTTCAGTGGTGCGGGCACGCCTAAATTCGGCCGCTCCCTACCGCCTAATCTCCTCGACCTTCCCTTGGAATAACCCCAGGATCCCCTTGGCCTCCTCGGCCTCCCTTCGGGCCATCCTCAGTGCCCTTTGGGCCACCTCGGCCTCCTTTCGAGCCACCTCCAGCGTGTTCTCGGCCTCATCGGTGATGGGGCATGAAAAAAAAATTGATGGAATGAGGGGATGGTGATGTGTTCTAAGTGATTACCACCTTTAATGAACATTTGAGCCCAAGCTATGGCTGAATTCATACATGGGAGAAATGAAGAACATCAAATCGGAAGCAGAAATCTAAACACCCTTGTGCAAGCTTCTTTCAAAGAAATAAAAAGATTAGGATCTAAAGGTATGGAAACCTTCAAACTAAGTTAAGCCACCTTTAAAACTTCAGATCTAAAGGATCAAGAGGTTTTTTTTTCTCATATCTTTTTAACGTATCATAAGATAAATAAATTGCACGTAATAACTAAAACCATTCGTAAACAAAAAGTCAAACATATTCTTAAGCAAAATTAAGAAGGAAAAAAGGAGAACAGTTCACTGATCATGCAAGTCGATAGTATCTCCTTCAATGATCTCTCTAATCCAGTTGACATCCTCATCACGTTGAAATATTACATTTTGGTCAAGAACTTGCTGAGCAAATGCATCAATATCTGGCTCATTATCTTCAATTTGATACACCCCCCTCCTTGACATTTTAACTGCAACTTGCCAGTTAGGATCCATGGGATCTATAACATAGTAAACTTGCTCAGCTTGCCTGGCCAATATGTAGGGTTCATTACTTACTCGCTCATCTCGATATAACAAATTGTTGAAATTTACCAATGTAAATTGATACTTGTCAACTTTAGTCCCACGGATTGGATCAACCCAGTCACACTTGAATAACAAAAATTTTAATCCGTGACTGTATATAACTTCAATGATATCTTTCAACTGACCATAATAATAACCTGCATCGACAGAAGGACACCCTATACCACTATTTTGTGTTGCTCGTTTCTCATCTACTTCTTTGATGCAAAATCGAAACCCATTGACATCACAAGTTGTGTAACATCGTGCTGTTATAAACGGACCATCAGCCAGTTGGTTCATTTCATCAGTCAAAGTACCTTCACTCTCTCATCGTAAATTGTACACCTACAGAATTAACATAATCATTGAATAAAGCTATGTAAAACTAATATGATAAGAAAAATTGAAGCACATACAACCATATGTACACATACAACCATATTTATACATACATAATTCTTGAACCAATCATGAAATGATTGAAAATGGGACTACCGAATTTGATTATCTGTCGCATGAGGCATGTCCCGTTTGAGCTCATCAATGTGTGTCCTATAATGCAGAACAACATGTGTTAATGACAAGCTTGATTGAGTTAGACATAACACGAACAAGTTAAATATATGAATGAGCATTCACTTACTGAATCAACGCCACAACTGATGGAGTGTTAAACAACACGTATCGATGAGCTTGAATCCAATCGATGTTATCTAGATCAAATGGTGTTCCCTCCCCAATAGGACCATCATTAATCCGCAAGGGCCTATCAAGTTTGGTTTCAACATCATTAAGATATGTAGCACAGAAATGAGTACACTCTTCCATCAAATAACCCTTGGCTATTGATGCCTCTGGACGAGCTCTGTTATGCACATACCTTTTTAATGTATTCATGTACCTCTCAATAGGATACATCCACCGAAATTGGACAGGGCCACCAAGCAAGGCTTCACCTGTTAAATGTATAGTCAAGTGGACCATTACATCGAAGAATGAAGGTGGAAAGAGTTTCTCCAGATGACACAGTGTTAGCGCAATCCTATCCTGGAGACTTTTCAAATCATTTGTGCGATGGACTCTTGAACACAGTTGTCTGAAGAAGTTACTCACCTCAATCAAGGGCTTAACAACATTCTTAGGTAAACAATTTTGGATTGCAATAGGAATTAATTATTGAATGAGAATGTGATTGTCATGACTCTTCAAACCTTATAAAGTCCGTTCTTTCATATTCACATGCTTAGAAATATTAGAACAATAGCCATCAAGCACCTTGACCCCTTTAAAATGGAAAGAAATGCCTCCTTCTCATCTTTACTCATCGTGTACTGTGCAGGAGGCATGTATGCCTTGTTAGACTCTGTCAATTGTAAGTGTAGTGGTTTCCGCAAGCCCATTTCCTGCAAATCACGATGTGTATTGTCACTATCTTTGGACATTCCCTTAACACCGAGAAGGGTCCAAAATATATTATCACACACATTTTTCTCAATGTGCATAACATCCAAGTTGTGCCTCAGTAAATTGTCTTTCCAGTACGGTAACTAGTAAAAAATACTTTTCTTCTTCCAGTTATGACTGCGCCTTCTGTTCGCACCAGGAATAGCAGGCAATGAAGGGGCTAACAGATCTTGGAAATCATATACTGTGCGTATTTGCTCTTGTTCAAGTTGTGATAACAAATCAACCCCAGTCATTATTTGTGGTGTTGGACCATATTCTCGAGTGCCATCGAATGACAATTTATCCCTTCTGAACATATGCAATGGAGGTAAAAAATGTCTGTGACCTGTGTAAGCCCACTTTTTGCCATGTTTTAGCTAGGTTGACTTTTTACTCTGATTGCAACAAGGATAGGCAAATTCCCCCTTCGTGCTCCAACCTGACAAATTCGCATATGCCGGGAAGTCATTGATTGTCCATAATAATGCAGCGCAAAGTTTGAACATTTCATTTCCTTCAGAATTGAAAGTCATCACACCTTCGGCCCATAATTCATTCAACTCGTCAATTAAAGGCTGCATATACACGTCAATTTTATCCCCAAGGCCCCTTGGTCCGTCAATAAGAGTGGATAGGATCAGAAAAGGTTGCTTCATACATAACCAAGGAGGAAGATTGTACGGAACCAACACCACTGGCCATGTACTATGAGTTGCCCCGGTCATGGACCTGAAGGGGCTAAAACCATCTGCAGCCAACCAAGCCGCACACTACGACTATCCAAGGCAAAGTCGGGGTGTTTCTTGTCGAAATCCTTCCATGCCGGGGAGTCCACTGGGTGGGTTAACTTTTCATCCTCCCTACCATGCTCTGCATGCCATCGCATCAATTTAGAAATTTTAGATGACATAAAAAGCCTCTTCAGCCTTGGCTTGAGTGGAAAATATCGCACTTGCTTTACAGCGACAAGCTTCCCACGATTCAAAACACTTCGCAAATTACTCTGACGATTCTGACCAACCCCATCGTCCTTCCACCTTGAAGTTTTAGACACAATACACGTATCGAGGTCGGCATTCTTATTTCTAAACAACATACAATTGTTTGGGCATGCATCGAAAGTCTCATATGTGAAGCCTAAGTTTTTAGTTAAGTTGCGAGCATGGTAGTAGGACTCAACTAGCTTTGTACCGAATGGGAGCACTTTGTGCAATAGCTGGAGTAGCATGTCGAAGGACGTGTCCGTCCACTGATTCAAAGCCTTCAAGTATAACAGCTCGACAATAAAAGATAATTTACTGAAATTCGTACATCCAGGATACAATTCGGTCTGCGCATCATCTAGAATTTCAAAATACCTTAATATTTCTTTATCTGCACCCAAGCGAGGATTACTCCCACCCACCCTATCAGTCTCACAGCAACTGTCTTCGGGTGCTAACCCGCATGCAATATCATTTAGCATCACGATCATCGGATCAACTGTCATAACATCGACCTCCATCTCAACTCTTTCCTCTCTGCAATAAGGAACATAATCTTCCCCATGTCTAATCCAATTTTTGTAATTCTTCAAAAATCCATTTAGAATCAATTGCTCTCGTACAATATCTCGTGTGTAGTAATAACGGTTTACACATTTTCTACAGGGACAACTGATGTGCTCACTATCAAACCCATTGGTGAAGGCAATGAACTGCTTAATCCCCTCTATATATTCCCTAGACGTCCTATTTGGCAAATCAATCCAACTCTTATCCATGTCGCTAAGTATTTCTGTGAAAGTATGAATAAGCAAATATAATTAGCCTAGGAGATGGGGCAAACATAACAATTTACCTAGCCGTCAACTTGCTAGGCAATGCACGGACAAATAACTTGCTAGGCAATGCACGGACAAATAAATTAAAAAAAATGAAGATTACTTTAAAAGAAAAAAGAGTAAAAACTTTCACCGGTTAGAGTCTACCTCACTAGCTTCACTTGACCTCCTGTGTTCTGAAAAAAGAAGGATTAAATTCAATTTACAACCAAAAGTATCTAACCTGAAAAGCTAGTTCAAAGTTTAACCCCGTCAGGGAGGCTTTTGAATCTTTCACCTGACACAAGGACAAAACAAATAAATAAGTAAAAACCATAGATTGTAGAAATAACGAAAAAAAAAATAGCTGGAGCACTCATCTAATGTGCACTTTTCTCAATTCAGAATGGGAGACCTAGCACAAGATTTAGATTTACCCAATAAAAAACTAAACTAATTATGTAGAAAAAGTAAATGAAATCTAAAAGTAAGAAAACTATTATAGTGTGAAAATCTAGATGCTAAGAGAAAATAAAAAAATATATTATCTAATTAACAAGTAGCTTTATCCACTTGCTACTTGTTGCCACTAAGGACTATTAACTAATGCAATCGAGATGCTCCACAAGACTCCAAGAATAAAAAGAATAAATTTATTAAGAACTAAAAGAGTACATCGATTGCATGTATTAGTACTCCCTAAAGTTCATTAGGTCTTATGTAGAATGAACCACACATGAAAAAAAAATTAAGAGCAAAAATGATTGAAATTTTCTTAGAAGAAAGAAATTTTATTTGTAGACTTGCAGTTTCTTTGTAGACCACATGAAGACCAATTCCTACTTTACCAGGCCAAATAAAGAGCCACGAAAGAAATTCATTCTGCGATTCACTCTTCCACAGCAGGAGGTCCCAAGCATTCAAAGAGACCTGGTCAAAGTGACCGACGTTAAGAGATCTCAACATCCATCTCACTGCTAAATAAACTGTTCATTGCCAGTAGAAACATTTTATTTTCACTTACAATGGAGTGGAACAGAGAACATTTTAGATATCTTGTAACCATGGTGTATCTACTATTGCTGTCTTCAAACGCGTTTACCAAATGCAAATGCCTTTCCAGAATATCTCGTACGGCACGACACATGCTCCATCGGGACCACCATTTCCTAACCATTTCCAGCCCGCCATTAAAACTTTGAGAAGGAAAGACATGATGACCGGGCAAGGAAGTCCACCATTGTAAGCTCTTAAAAGATGCTGATCAGAGGCCTTCATGGCCTATCCGTTCCATTTCAATATGCTTATGCTGGTGTCGGGACTTCCTCTCATGGCCAGTGGTGGATCTGTAGTACCCGGTTCAAACGAACCAGATTTGGTTCAGATGAACCAGGCTTGGTTCAGATGAACCAAGCTCCTGACTGTTGGGTTCCCCAGACTGACGCTTCGCTCTAAGTGAAACGTTTAGTCTTTCGGAAAACCCCCGATCCAAAGCGCTGCGCAGGTGATTAAATAGGGAGGAGGAGGACTCCTTCCTTCACGCTGGCGTGCTTCATCCATCAGGTAATTCCTTGGTCCAGAGAGAGAAAGAGAGAGACAGCGTGAGAGAGAGAGAGAGAGACAGCGTGAGAGAGAGAGAGACAGAGAGACAGAGAAAGCGAGGGAGACAGAGAAGAATGGTTTTCGGCCGATCCCCTTGGTTCAGGCCCGGCGGCGTGCTCGCCGCCTCGCCGGGCCTGAGCCTTGGCCGGCGACCCCACCGGCACCGGGGGAGGCATCCGGCGGGGTGGAGGTGGAGAGAGAAATGAGAGAGAGGGCCAATTGGCCCTTCTCTCGTGCGGTGGCAGAAGTCGAACGGCTTCCACCGGTTGGTTCGGGCCCGGCGGCGTGCTCGCCGCCTCGCCGGGCTCGAGCTTTGGCCTGTCGCCTCCACCGGCACCGGGCGTGCATCTGGTGGAGGTCCGGCCGGCCAAGGTGGCCGGCCATGCCGCCGGCACAGAGCCGTGCCGCGCGGATGAGTGGAAGAAGTTGAGAGAAATTGAGGGAGTGAGAGGAGGTTTGGCGGCCGACCGCGGCGGCGGCCGGCTCTGGCCCAGCCACCGGTGGCCGGGCCGCCCTCAATTTGGCCGGCGGTGGCCCCGGCCGCCGGCTAAGTTCCCGTCCCTGTTCGGTGAAACAGGGGATCGGGCGGCTTTGTGTTGAACCGGGCCGGCTGGGCCGGCCGGTTCAGGCCTTTTGGGCCGTGCAGCATTAGATGTTTGGGCTAGATTTTGGGCCCCGTAACGGGCCAGGATTAGCAAAATAATTATATGACTAGAATCTGGGTGAATTCTAGTTTCTTGGGGTATTTTTACTTCCCCAATTGGGTGTATGTAGTGGGAGATATTCGAGCCCAAAGTAGGGCCCATGAACTAGTCTGGGTAGAAATTCTAAGGGTCATTTTAATATTCATATTCTAATAAATTAATTGTGTAAATGATCCTGTAGGTACTCAGATATCTAACTAGCTGATATATACCTGTTGGATTGCGTACTGAGGTAAGTAAGCCAGTTATCAGTATTTAATAAATTATTCATTATATGAATGTTTAAATTATGAATTATGACATGAAGAATTGATATTGGCTAAATTGTAAGTAGATGAATATTATGAACACATAGTTGTTTATGTGCTATGATTTCATATGTGGATGCTATGCATGAGAGATGCAGTTATTATGACATTGATGTGATACATGCAATTATTCAGTAAGTATAATCCACTGTTTATGCAATATAGAGATGTTATTGATATGTTTGTGCATGATGTGAGGTACTGTTATGTCGCTACGGTTCTCTTTATCATGTCATACCACACACACGTTAGAGGACGTGTTCTGCTTGTTTATGCCACACACACATCTAGAGGATGTGTTCTGCTTGTTTATGCCACCTACACGTCTAGAGGACGTGTTCTGCTTGTTTATGCCATTCACACGTCTAGAGGACGTGTTCTGCTTGGGTTCGCTATGGCATCACGCATCTAAAGGATGTATTCTGAGTTCTATGAGGTGATCACACATCTAGAGGATGTGTTCTGCTTAGTTCGAGGTGGCATCACACATATAGAGTATGTGTTCTGGTGGATTATGATATGGCGTGACCCTGGTATCTGGACCCTTTCAGTAGGGGGATGCTTGTTGGTTCACTATTGAGATATTGCAGGGCCGTGGGTCACATTTATAGCTACCATTGAGGGTATAAACAGTGGGTTTACTTACATTGCATGTTTGAGTATTTGTGGAATGTTTAAGCATGCAATTCATTTATGTGCTTATTGATTATTATGCTATGAATTGACTGTATAACGTGGCTTACTTACTGAGTGTAAGCTCACAAAAATCTTACAATGTTTTTGTCAGAGCCACGAGGTTGAAGATGGATTGGTGGGGTGATGGATCTTCTATTAAATAAAACAAGACCCATTATTTTGTTGTAACCCCAGTATTGCTTATGTGTAGGGCTTGATGCCCAAACTTTATTATTGTGGTGTGTAAGGGTTTGTAACCCCAAAACTTTTAGTATTGAGTGATGTATTTGGCTTGGTTATATATATAATAATGTTATGTGTAAAAAATTTTGTGACGCCTTGCGTGCCCAGCACGCGGCGGGTTGTCACCCTAGCCCGATATTTGGGTCTGGGGCATGACAGGATCCAAGAGAAGATCTCTCACCATTGAGCGTGCGATGCTGATTATTGGGTTCCTCTTATGCGTGGGAGTCATCCCTTCCTGCCTCTGCGATTCCAAGTTGGGGGCGGCTGCATAGAGAATGAGAGGAGAGCCCTTCTTGCCATCAAAGAAGATTTCTATGACCCTGATGAGTGGCTCTCTTCTTGGACGGGCCAAGACTGTTGTCAATGGAGGGGAGTGGGCTGCAGCAACACCACCAGCCATGTGGTAAAGCTCAACCTTAGATATCCATATGATTATTATGCGGATGAAGGAATTGGAAAAGTCCCTGCACAACGTAAGTTAAACCCTTCCATATCTAGCTTGATACATTTGAGGTATTTGGATTTGAGTATGAACAACTTCTCTCGAGCACCCATCCCAGAATTCATTGGTTCTCTCATGCACTTGGAGTACCTTAACCTCTCCCATGCTCGGTTCAGTGGATCCATTCCTTGCCAGATTGGAAATCTCTCGAGCTTGCACTCTCTAGATCTTCGGGGTGGTTTCCTTGAATTTCTTAAGGATGGGTACCCATATTATCAATCAAACTTACATGTCAATGACCTTCAATTCTCCTAAAAGACTAAAGCAAGAAGTAAGACAGGGCCTTGGTTCAATTCTCTTTGAGTCCCCATGCCATTCTTTTTTCCCTCTGAAGAGAGACAGAGGAGGTGAAATCTCAAAAAACATTTCCTATATAATCTCAAAATTTGTATGATTCTTAATCAATTAGCTCATCCCCAAAAGTGAGGATGCATGGCATCATAGATTTTCTCATTGGATCTAAATTGCATTCCTGAGTTCTTATTCTCTGTTTTCATGTTCGTGCTAAAAATTTGCGCCATGATCCATAGCCACTTCAATATATGAAGCCCACAGACACCACAACATCCTCAACGGATGTGGTATTTCGTTCTTGCCATTACAAACCAAAGCACACAGAGACAAGGCACAACGAGCCCATTGGAGTCTCGGCCAACATTCAACAAAGGGCTTTTGCTTGGTACTCAGAGGGATTCCAAGGCAGCAAAATTGAAATATAATCAAAGATGTCCCAATCAGCAGGAAAATGGAGTGCTCTTTGATTTATTGCAGCTAGGGTAGAGAAACGTCCAACAATATCATTCCATGGTATTCCTAATATCTCTAACAGTAACATCTGCCTAATAAAACAAGAAGAAAGAATCTAGGACGAGTGCTGTATCGAAGCTAATCAACTCTTGCATCAAGAAGAAAGAAATACTCGATGAAAACAAAGAAAAAACACAGCACGTGAAATCAAGAAACCAATCAGTCGATCAATGTAGGGCACTTCGATTTAATACCAACAACAAGAGCCGGGAGAGAGAATTTTATCATCAATGGATGGGGGTGGGATCATCGGAAGTACCCGGTACCGCTGCCAACGACGACGGCGGGTGGAGAAGCAACGTTCGTTCGGGAAGAAGAGGGGTGGATCCACTGCCAAGATCCGAGAGGGGCTCGATCGGGGCTTCCGCTCAGGTGATCGGGAGCGGCCTCGAGAGAGACCGCGGGACTACTGCCGACGATGCCTCGATGTCGGATAGCAGCGGCGGGAGGATGGACGGCGGAATAGCAGCGGCGGAAGGATGGGTGGCGAAATAGGGTTTCGAAGGGGATAGCCAGCGAAATAGAGATTATAATGGGCATTTGCGACCGCCACGGCGACCGCCTGAAGCGGTCGCTAAAGCTGGCTTCCGTGACCGCCCTCAAGCGGTCGCCCGATTTCTGCTGCGCCAATGGTTTAGTGGCGACCGCCTTTAGCGACCACCCTCAAGCGGTCGCTAAAGGTGGCTTCCGCGATCGCCCTCAAGCGGTCGCCCGATTTCTTCTGCGCCAATGGTTTAGTGGCGATCGCCTTTAGCGACATCCCTCAAGCGATCGCTAAAGGTGCCTTCCGCGACCGCCCTCAAGCGGTCGCCCAATTTCTTCTGCGCCAATGGTTTAGTTGCGACCGCCTTTAGCGACCGCCCTCAAGCGGTCACTAAAGTGCCTTCCGCGACCACCCTCAAGTGGTCGCCCGATTTCTTCTGTGCCAAAACTCCATCCTCTAGTAGTGTAGGCCAAAACACAATATTTTTATCATTTATTTTTTTAATAGCAATTAAAAATAATATAATATAAAAATCGTATGCAAGTCATAACCCAGCACGAAACACCACCAAGCTATTAAAATGAAAATTATCGTTCCACCGCTTGGCGAAAATAAATGATAATTCCAAATAAAACATAAAAACCACACACCAACCAAGCCATAACAACTACAAGAAACAATGCCTATAAACGACTAAACCAAAACGACTAAAACCAAAATCAAAGTGTGTACCCGCATAAATAGTAAAAAAAGGTGACTTGCATTATGATCTACAAAACTAAAACTCGAGAGCAAAAATAAATTTTAAGCCTCGTACACCAATATTTTACTAAAAAATTATGTCCGAGCAAATTAAGCATATACCCTTAAAAAAAATCATTGACGCAAATTCTAAAAGAACAAATCTAAAACTTGTCGGGCGGGCAATTAAATTTTAAGCCTAGACCAAAAAGCCGCGCACAAGTGCCTAGAAAGCTGCACAATACAAGGGAAAAAAAAATGTACAAAAAGCTGAAAAAAACTCCACAAAACAAAGAACCAAAAAATAAAAACCAGCACGATGTGCTTATCAAAGCTGCCCGAGCTCAGACTTTGAAAGTAAAAATATTTTGTATGATAAAACAACACACCGAAACTTGAAAACTTGCAGCATAAAAATTGATCCACTTAAAAATCACAAGCAGACTCAACTTACCTACACAAATTTCAAATTACCAGCCAATCATAATTATTTTTCCTAAAAGTTGATTTATCAAATAACACAGCAAAAGACATACAAATCAACTAAAACCAACCGTAGGTAAACAGCATACCATTCAAATTCAAATTCAAATTCAGAGAAAACAATCCAAATACAAACAACAATCCAAAAGCGCACAACGCAGATGACTTATCCCCCATCCAAAAGCTACAACGCTGCCATCCGTGCCCATGCAATCCCACGCAATCCAAAAGCTACAACTCCACCGACAGTTTTATTTAGCCCGTTCATACAACGCAACCGGGCGAAAAACAAAAGATACGGTATTTAAAACCATCAATTAAGACTTAGTGTTAAGTTACCAACAATCACATCCATAACATTGTCCACCAGAAAAACACTTTCCATGGAAACAAGGAAGAAAGGTTAAGAGGCAAAGATAAAAGAGGCAATAAATACGCAATACACCACCTCGGCAAAATAAAGGTTGAACTAAATAGAAACATAAAAAGATTTAACTCACTAAAACAAAATCATGCATCAGTTTAAAAAAAATAAATAACAGACGCGTTCCCAAATTATAAGAACACTTCAATCTTAGTCGAAGAAATGATTACCATACATATGCTTGCCATGCAAATGCAATCAGAGTGTTGAAAATAATTACACACATCAAACAAAATAATAAACACTCGAGGCCTCGAAATACGAAGTCCAATAACACTGCTAGGACAACGCAGTTGAGGTTTGAATAGAAGCCTCGACATACGTACGCAGTCCCAATAAAATTGCTACGAGAATGCATATGAGGTTGAACAAAAATGCATGGTTAGTTGACTACAAGCAGGATTGCACCAACCTCGCCCTCTCACG
Source organism: Calamus simplicifolius (assembly GCA_900491605.1). Lineage (NCBI taxonomy): Eukaryota > Viridiplantae > Streptophyta > Magnoliopsida > Arecales > Arecaceae > Calamus > Calamus simplicifolius. The sequence goes on from UESW01003539.1 coordinate 55,960, forward strand.
TCCAGGGTACCATCTGCAGCTTCAATCAATTCTTTTTAGTTCAGCGTTCCAAAACGCAGGATTCCTTTGTGGTACAACCAGTCGTAGTTAAAAGTAGTTCAACCAACTCTGGAAAAAGTTACATCCAAACTTCTATTTCAAAATAACCATACAGCTCAACAGCTGAGAATCATCTTAAATCCAATGCAGCGACATCCAGAAAAACATCTTCTCATACAGATCCAGAGCAGAGAATCGTCTTAAATCCAACGAAGCGACATCAAGGCAATGGTGTTCCCATAGCAAAAGAATCGTTTTGAATCCAATGACTAGAACGAAGCAAACTCCAGATGTAACAAAACCCTGAAGAAACTAACATTAAATCAATCTCCCTTCTACAAAGTCAATTTCAGACAACACAACAAGTCCACCATTTATTTCAAAACTAACAAGTAACAACACAAAAGAAATTCAAAATAAACATAACATGAAAAATAATGCAAAATTTTTTAGCAGAGTTCATTGGCGTTAATTCGCGATAAAAATAATGCAAAACTCTTCAGTAATTCTTCTCATTTGGCAACGCTAGAAATTTAACCGCATGCTCGATAGTCATAATGATCATTCAAGGAAGCGAAACCTGGTGGCACCCCATTTGCCATTATGGAAGATAAGCATTGCAGGAATTGGATGAACCGAATGAAATAAATTACCCGGAAAACTGTCAATTGACTTCAACATGATCTTAATAAATTGGAGAATATAAATTAATGAGTGAAACAAAGCCTACCATTAGATTTACTCATAGAATTATCACTTGTGAATAATCGTATCTCATGAGATGCCTGCTCATCTATAAAATTTGATGAAATAAATTAGATCCTCTCCATCCATAGAAGGAATTTAAACGATACAAAACAGCTGTGCATATGTACATCAAAGCTTGAAGGTTGATGATGGCAACGGTTGCTCGCCCTTCGATGATTGCATAGATATACTGATCGACTCGTAGAACTATTTTTTAACCAAAAAAAGGAGAAGAGAAGGCACCAGATAGGGAGAACCGGGAAAAAAAAACCCGTGCGATCTCCCAAACACAAAAAAATAAATATTTTATTTGGTCTGGTGACCTGCCATGCGAGCGCACCCAACATGGCAAAGGTCGATGCGACAACATGGGATCCGAAAGTAACTACCGTAATGATACGAATTTCCCCTCCCTTAACTTCCATTCCATGGAGCTCCCTGTCTTTCCTTTATTCTACATCATGGAACACAGAAACCCACCCCTCAACATCAACTCTAATTTCACAAACTAGAGATATCAGACTTGTTTTTCATGATCCCGAAGTCCATCACGTTTCCAACGGACCGATCCGTATAGATATGCAAGAAAAAATATGGATCTGAGACAACTTTGGTCAACTTCTTCTTCCTCCAGATCCCAAGCTTTGTCAACAAGTGATGAACCCCTGAAAATCTGTTGAAAATAGAGCATCTACACCAAAACAAAATCGCACAAGCGTATAGATCGAACGCCTTATCGTTTAGGGTGAAAAGGAAGGACAAAACTTCACAGCCGATTAAGTGAAAAGGAAGGAAAAAACTTCACAGCCGATTAACAATAAAAATAAAACCAATGAAGAAAGGTCAGAAGAAAGAACCATAACCCTCTGCGAAACAACCGAAAAGAAGACGCACCACGAAAACAAAAAGAAGACGGCAAGATATTTATTGACCGGGGGGCGCTAGGTATTTATTGATAGCTTTAGAAAGGATGGACGGCAAGATTAAAGCGGTGGAACTTTGTCGCGCTTAGATGCGTCCACGTGTTTGGATGGTATTGGTCGTGCTACGTATCTATCGCTGGGACGTGACTTCCTTATCTTCCAATTAAATTGGCATCATTGGATGGTATTAGCCTCACAAAAATTAATGATTAGGATTAATTAATTAAAGAAATTATTGTATCAAACCGCTGCTCTATTTTTATAATTTTTTTTAAATTTCTTAAACCTTTTATCTTTGGCTATGTTCTCTGTTTTCATGTCAAATTTTCTCCTATAAATCGTATGTCTTACGGAATAAGATTAGTTTTAGGTTAATAAAAATAACTGCTCAATAATAAAATATTTTTGATGTGTATAAATTAATTATATTTTTTTATTAAATAAAAAAGTGCTTCAAAAAATTGTATGATCGACATATTTCATTAAAATTACAAAAAAAATTATAAAACCACTATTATACCAATTATAAGACATGCAACACAATATTGGATAATATTGAAATAATATATGAATAAATTAAATATAACAGAAATGCGTATATGGTAAAACCTTAAAATAGAATTTAAAATAAATATACAAGAGAAATGATAGAAGTAGTCCTAATTAAAGATAAAGTAAGAGAAAATTGATTACGATTGTTTGGACATATACGATGAAAACCTTTAAATGTTTTGGTTAGAAAAAATGATCTTTTATCAATTCATGATAAGAATAGAGATAATGATAAATAATTAAAAAAAGATATAACTATTTATAATTTGAATGTCGATTTAGCCCTAAACAGTGCAGAGTGGAGGAAGCATATTCATGTAACCGATCCATGTAGATGAAAAAATGCTTAGATGAGTTGAGTTGAGTATTTATATTTATTAGCATAGATTATTTATCTATCACATAATATTTTAAATTTTTTATTTTTATAACTTATTTAAAATAATTAATATTATATATTATATTTAAATAAATATATTATATTTATTATTTAAATATTTTAATAGCAATAGTAATAATAATTTAATCAAATATTTTTTTAAAAAATAATTATTAGCTGACAGTAGTCAAATTGATCAATGAGTTGAACGCTTTTTCCCTATCTTTCGCTTTAATTTATGAAAAAAAGGGTTAGAAAATGAAACAACAAATCCTAAGTTTGGCTTATCTGAGGGACCAAAATGATAACTATTATAATATTAAAAGGCTGCTTGCAAATTAACAATGGTTGGAAAAGGTCATTATTAATATTTTGAATTAATAAATAGTATATTCTAATTATAATATGTTTGGTCATGTTGCTGTAGAAATTCATTCTCCGACTCGGGTGCAGCCCACCTCTGGATCCAGACGCCTGTCTCTCGCATGGGTGGACCTCCAAAGATAGTCCTCATGCAGAGAACATTGGGGGTGACCCTCTGCGGAAGACCCTTCGACTCCTAAGTCAGTGAAGATTCACAGCAAACATATATGAGGAGAAAGCTCTTGCAGAAGAGTCCCTCAAGAATCGCCTCTAAGGAGCCATGAGCTCGCTGGTACAGGAACATCCAAGGACTGGTTCGACTGACCCGAACTCTGGTCTGAACTGATGTCCTCATCACTCTCCCCTTCCTCTGAAAAGCTTGACCTCAAGCTCGAATTCTCTCCTGCATAAGGGGTCAGATGCCGAATGTTGAACACATCCGAAATGAAGACATCATCTGGTAACTCAACCCGATAGGCATTGTCACCAAATTTCTCCAATACCTGGCATGGACCTATCTTCTTCGGCTTGAGCTTCGTTAAAGCTCCTGTGGATACCGCTCCCTCGGTAAGTAAACCCATACCAAATCGCCCACTTCAAAGGACTGTTGCCGACGCTGCTGATCAGCTTTCGCCTTGTATTTGGCGTAAGTCTGCTCCAATTTGGCTCTAACAGTCGCATGTATCTCCTGCAAGTCAGACACTCTATCTTCGACCTTCTGACTCACCTTCTCTGGCGACTCAACTGGCAGAACATCCAAAGGACCTCTTGGCAAGAACCCAAACAGTATCTGAAACGGAGCAAACCCTGTAGAACGGTTCACTGAAGAGTTGAACTCAAACTCAATCTTCGGCAAACACAAATCCCAGCTCCTGAATTCATGCACATTTGCCCGCAACAGATTACCCAAGCTACGGTTGACAACTTCAGTCTGTCCATCCGTCTGAGGATGATAAGGACTGCTGAATTTCAACTTTGTGCCCAACTTCTTCCACAGCTCTCGCCAGAAGTGTCCCATAAACTTGCTGTCCCTGTCTGACACTATGGATGCCGGTATACCAAAATGCCGAACCACTGAAGCAAAATATAAGTCAGCAACCTTTGACGCATCAAAAGTGGTTTTGCATGGCAAGAAACACGCCACCTTACTGAACCGATCCACAATCACCATAATCGAATCCAGTCCCCTTGCTGTCCGCGGCAATCCTACAACAAAGTCCATAGAAACATCTCGCCATGGTGCCTCTGGGATAGGTAAAGGCGTGTACATACCTTGGTTCGTGTCTGTCCCCTTCGACTCTTGACACAACCTGCACCTCTTCACAAAAGCCTTGACATCTCGGTCAAGACCAGGCCAATAAAACCGCTGCCGAATCAACCAGGCTGTTTTATCCCTTCCGAAGTGACCCTGGTTATGCAGTTCCTGGATGATCAACACACGAAGAGACGTATCAGGAACACATAAGCAGTTACCTCGAAACAAATATCCATCATGGAGAACGAAATCAGTTCGCTCCCCCGCCTCAATTTTGGCCAAAATCCCCTTGAAGTGCTCATCCACACGAATGTCCTCCCTTACACTCTCAAAGCCGAGAGTGTACACATGCATAGCGCCAATCAACAAGCTCCGCCTACTCAAAGCATCAGCCACTCTATTCAACGTACCAGACTTGTGCTTGATGCTGAAAGTGTATTCCTGCAAGGCACTCACCCACTTCGCATGCCTTGAACTCAGTTTATGCTGACCCTGTAAAAACTTCAGCGCCTGATGGTCTGAATACAGTACAAACTCCCGCTGAATCAAGTAGTGGCGCCAATGCTGCAAGGATCTCACAATGGCGTACAATTCCAGATCATAAACCGAGTAAGCCAGTTTAGCTCCTCCCAGCTTCTCACTGAAGTATGCGACTGGTCTTCCTTCCTGGTTAAGCACTGCCCCAATTCCAGTCTTCGAAGCATCACAATCCACCTCAAAAACTCTATCAAAATCAGGAAGAACCAATAAAGGAGCTTCGGTCAATCTGACTTTCAGCCCATCAAATGCCTCCTGTGCGGCATCATTCCACCCGAATCTGGCTCCCTTCAACAATTCCGTTAAAGGTGCAGCCAGCTCACTATACCCCTTGACAAACCTGCGATAAAACCCTGCAAGACCCAAAAAGGATCTCAATTCTGTCAAGGTTGAAGGTACTGGCCATTCCACAATTGCATGCACCTTATTCCTATCTGGGAGAATCCCCTCTCCAGTCACAACGTACCCCAGAAAAATTAGTCTCCCAACCATCCAAATGCACTTCTCTGGGTTAGCAACTAACTGGTTCTCACGTAACACTGACAAAACCTGTGCCACATGGCCCACATGCTCTTCGGCTGTCCTGCTGTATATCAAAATATCATCAAAGTAGACAACCACAAATGAGCTAAGAAATGGACGTAAAACCTGGTTCATTACGCGCATGAACGTGCTCGGCGCGTTTGACAACCCGAATGGCATTACCAACCATTCATACAGCCCTTCCTTAGTCTTGAAGGCTGTCTTCCATTCGTCTCCAGGCTTCATCCTTATCTGATGGTACCCACTCTTCAAATCAATCTTCGTGAAGACCTTAGCACCACTCAACTGATCAAGCATGTCGTCCAACCTCGGTATCGGGAACCTGTACTTCACAGTAATTTTGTTAACCGCGCGGCTGTCGACACACATGCGCCACGTACCATCCTTCTTCGGTACCAAAAGGGCTGGCACCGCGCACGGGCTAATGCTCTCCCGTACGAACCCCTTGTCCAAAAGTTCTTGGACCTGCCTCCTCAATTCCTCATGCTGTTGCGGTGTCATCCGATAATGAGCCTTATTCGGCAACACTGAGCCCGGAATAAGGTCAATGCCGTGCTGAATATCTCGGAGAGGTGGTAATCCAGCCGGTAGCTCCTTTGATACAACATCTCGGAATTCCTCCAAGATAGACACCAACTCCTCAGGAATCATATTTGGCCTTTGCTCCTCTTCCACGCCGAAGTCTCCTGACTTGCTCACCAAAGCAAAACAAACATCCTCTCCATCCAAACTCGCATCGAATTCTGTGCTTGGTAAACAAATTACTGTATTCTGTCCACTCACTTCCTGAAGCGGCTTCAAAATAACTTTCCTCCCATCTGGACGCAGCATATAACTGTGGGTGTACCCGTTGTACACTGCCCTGTTATCAAACTGCCACGGACGCCCCAGTATGATGTGAGTAGCATCCATTGGAACAACATCCGCCTCAATAGTTGTCTCGAAATGAGGACCAAAACACAGTGACAACTTACACCTTCGGCTGACCTGAATGTCTGCATTTCGGTTCACCCAACCGAGCTTATATGGATGTGGGTGAGGGTCTGTCTGCAACCCCAGCTTCTTCACAGCCTCCTCTGCTATCACATTCTCCCAACTGCCGGAGTCTATGATAACACGACATGTTTTGCCAGCCACAAAACATTTCGTTGTGAAGATGTCATGCCGACGCCAATCTTCATCTGATCTCGGCGCCAGACACATTCTTCGTATCACCAAGCTCTCCCCTTGAATATGGTCCGGATCAATAACACACAGCTCATCATTAAATTCCTCATCCTCAGGGAACTCTCCTCCATTTCGTCCTCCATATAATCCTCCATATACAACTGAGCTCGCGCCTTGGGGCATTCATTGGCATAGTGCCCCAAATTCTGACACCGATGGCACGAATGTTAGCCCTGTTGCTGCCCACTCTCGCCTGAGAACCTGAGGTTCCATTCGACCCTGTTGGTCTTGGAGGTACTGATGCCTGCGGCCTCGCTACTGGAGGCATAAATTTGCCCCCTGAATTCTGCCCTGAACTCTGGCCCGTAGTAAAACCCCCTCTGCTCTGAAACCCCCTGTTTCTCATCAAGCTCTTTTCCACTGCCTGAGCCCTCATATGCGCATCTCCTACACTATCAATTCGATGCACAGCCAGTGCATCTTGGATTGGCAGCCGCAAGCCATGAAGATACATGGCTATCAATCTCGGTTCAGCCTCAATCAACCGATTTCGTGCAACCAATCGATAAAATTCAGTTGTGTACTCCTCGACGCTCCGACTACCTTGCGTCAAACCATGCAACTTCGAATACAAAATCTGCTCATGGTTCGGAGGCAAAAACTCCCTGTTCATCTCCTGCTTTAGCGCTGCCCATGACGCTAATGGAGGTCTCCCATCCATATATCTACGATAGTGCTGCGCATGCCACCAAGCAGCAGCCCTATCTCTGAATCGAATTGTGACAAGCGGTACCTGCTTGTCTAAGGGCACCTCCTTCAGACGAAAAACATCATCGACCTGAAGGGTCCAATCAACATACTCGTCTGGGTTAATTCCTCCTTTAAACTCTGGAATTTCGACCCTGAAGCCTGCTTCCCACCGATTCTGATTTTCGAAATAGGGAGGTTGATCGACATACCTTGGAAGTCCAACATCAGGCCTCTGTTGCCCTCTTCGAATTGGTGGTGCCTCCAGATTTTCGAAACCCCTCTCCCTACCTCCATCAATTTCATCACGCTCCTCCACTCGAAGGGTTGGGCACGATTTGCACCTCCAGCCGCGCCATCATCGCCTGCATGGTTTGCATCATCTGTTGCATCACCTGGTGCTGGTCTCGCATGGCGTCTTGCATAGCATCTCTCACGGCGTCTCTCAGGGATTGATCGTTGTTCTTCTGCTCCATTGGATCAAGGCTCTGATGGACAAGGCAAGTTGATGCAGGGCGATATTCAAAACGCCTGCAACTCAAGAACGATCTAATCTGCGAGAAAAGAATTCGTCCAGGTTTGGTTCGAATCTTGACAAGAAAAGGGGAAAATTTTGAATTTGATCACTCACAATCCGAAATTTAAAGGAAGAGCAATTGAATTTTCAATTCAATTGTTTTGAATCAGAAAAAAAAAAACATTCATCTGATTCAAGAAAAAAAGGAAATCTAAAATAGCGTCTTTTCTTCTCTGCCTGACGGCCGCCCAAAACCAACCTAAATAAAAGAGATAAAACCCTAACATCATAAGTTTAGAAAAATTACAACTATGCCATTAAAAACGAAAACAGGCCCAAAACTCCTATCAGACGAGCCCGGATGGCCAAAATCCACAGCAGCTCATTGCCAAAGGCAATGACTTTGAATCAGCAGTCCGTTTCCATGTGACCAGCCAAGTTTGGGCCCAGTCCGACACAGTAGCTGACCGGATTCGATTGACCCAAAGTGTCAAAACGAAGTCGGGTCAATTCCGTACACTCGGCCCAAACATGTTTCAAGCCCGTTTGTTCTGCAACCTCTTGGACCTTCGTAGATTACCTGGTGTGGTCTTCCCTGACGTGGCCTGCTGACTCTGGGTTGCTGGTACAGGAACATCCAA
>UESW01003540.1:0-16185 GCA_900491605.1 Calamus simplicifolius
AAATCATCAAAATCAATAAGTTGGAGTAATTATGTTACAATAATTTCTCAACAACCAATTTCTTCTCTTCTTTCTTAAACATTTTTCCTTCGATCACTCTTTCTTTCTCCTTTTCTTGCCTCTTCTATTCCTTACTCTATTCTATTCTGCTATCTTGTTTTCCTGCACAGAGCTGATATGACTCACCCCTTTGAGGCAAAGCATAATTGGCTTTAGTTTGTATAACATTTGTTTTCTTGAAAAGAGAAATGATATGGCTCACCCCCCAAATTCCTGTTCATAGCAACAAGTTTATTTTTTATACCATGTGCAGGTGCTATTCCAAAGAGGTCACTTTTATTGCACCTTATCTGACATTTTATCTGATAGGTACACTGTTCCCTCATGTAGCGTCCATCGAATACATGAGTGTTGGCTTAAAAAAGCTCTGCTTGGCATGTTAAAAGCGCTAGCCTGGTGATGCTGCGTCTAAATTTTGCACTTCTAAATGGTCGATCATAATGATATTGTCAAGAGACTTCAGTTATACCAGAAGTTACTAAACTATTGGGTAGGGTGTGCAAGAATTTACAGCCCATGAGACATAAGTTCTGCATGTTTGAGAGGCACCCTATGGATTCTGGTATTTCTCTTATTTTTGTATAATAAGATTTAAGTGCCTTAGTTCATTGGCCTATCTTTATACTCTGCAACAGTGTTTCCTCCAAATACGAGCTTAACTAATGGGTACCAAAGATGAGTGTGGACTGTGCTAATGAGTCCCAAAGAAAACTAACAGTCATCCCAAACTCATGTATCTTGCTAGCCCCCTTAAATCTAAAACGAAAGTAGCTATACTTAGCAACGATGCATGCACCAATTTCCGCCTCATCTTGAAAGGAAGTTACCCAACTTAAGTTTCATTCGTCCACCCCATCGGTCATGTCCCACAATGGTTATGAATTCATCAAAGGCTAGTAGAACCTTCACATTGTCCTTCCATTGCATTCATCGAGTCACTTTCAACAATCAAATTGACCTTGAATACATCGAGTCACTTTCAACAATCAAATTTCATCTGGTCCTTTTTGTTTCGATGCAGGCAAGAAGTGAGATATCCTTTTTATCAGCTTTAAAATGTAGAAAAGGTGCTCTCATCTTTTTATTTATTTTTTTTCTCTCCTTTTTTTAAGAAAAATGGATGACAGGTTAAAGGTTTATTTTTCTGGTAGGTTGTGTCACACGGTTTTAGCATGATAAAACCAATTTTTAGAAGAAAAAAATGAAAAATAAAAAGGATCTGAATATTGAAGGCCCAAAATCCCTTTTTTTTATGGGTATTGATTGAATGCCCAAGACTACAAACTAGAAACTACATCCTACAAACAGCTGGAACTAACACTAGACTAGATTAATGGTACAAGGGAATGAAATCAGAGGAATGGTGGTCTTAATTCTCTAATTTTTGCAATACGAAAGGCTTTGCAAATACTGAGAAGTTCGATGTATTAATAGAATGCGAAACTCAATTTTTTTAAAAAAAGTTGGAAAGTAAACCGAAGTCGATCAAATGCTCACTTGCTTCCGTCTGGTGGCCGCTGGTGACAAAAGTCTTGTTGCAGGTGTCCAACCCTTCAGCCAAAGTTGATATCTGTGAATCGAACTGCAATTGCAGATACAAAAAAATATTATCTAAGTAACGTGAATTTTAGAAAGAATTTCATTCGGAATGGAAATTCAAAAATTTAAAAACTAAAATTTCTTGTTTCATGGAAAATTAAGTGGAGATCTGAGGAGCCCAAAAACACTGCATTTTAAAACCCACCCGATGAGGTAGGTGTCATTCTACAAATCCCCATTTTTTATTATTTAGAAATGTAGATTAGTGCATGGATCCTCAGTTGCAGGGAGAAAACTTTGTAAGTACCGATATCCATCAACGATTGCTCATACTCAAAATAGGCTTTTTCTGGCTTAGCACCACTATAAAAGGGAAATTGAGATCAAACAATATGATCTCATTTCAATGAGAAATATAAATTTAAGAAATAAAAACCGTAAACTCCTTACCTGTCCTCAGTGTTTGATACTAAAAGAACGATATTGGCAAAGAAAAGATTGAAAACATTTCCTCCATGATTACCAAAAATTATTTCCTACAACAATAAGCAACAAGAAATACATGTTTCACCGCATCAAACAACAAAAACAACAAGCCTCTAATACAATAATCCAACAATTCTTATTCAGAGAACAGAGGCAGTTCTCATCACCAATGTCTGCTAAAATACAGGGAGACGGTGTCTTCCCATCCTCAAACCAGCAAGAACGGTGTCTTCACATTGTCAAAGAGAGATGAAATTTCAAGAATCAAAAATCAAAAAAAAGAAAAAAAAAGTTAAGATGCAACATATAGACGCCATGTGTTTTCCAACGCTTCTTGACAAGTATGTCTGACAACTCATTTAATCACAAGACTTGGATCAAGCTAAACAATGATGAAAGCCTCCTAAGTTCTCCACTCCCATCTGTCCTAATCTTTCAAACAAAGAAGAAAAAAGGAGACTTACTGATACCTGGGCTTTCCTCGGGACTTAGGGCAGAGGCGGAACGCAGCACCGGTGATGATGTGAGGCGGAACATGGCACCCGGCGACGATGCGAGGCGGAGGAGCGGAACTTGGCACCCAGCAACGATGTAGGGCTTTCCTCGGGAGTTAGGGTCGAACTAGGGTTTTAGGGCACCTACGGAACTCGGCACCCGGCGATGATGCGACGCGGAGGAGTTAGGCCAGAGGCGAAACTCGGCACCTGGCCGACGACGCGAGGTGGAGGAGTTAGGGCAGACGCGCAGGGTGGAGGAGCAGAGGAGCGGAGGAGTTAGAGAGTTTGGAAGGCTGCAAGCACAGTGACGAAATCGACCGGGGTCGGGAGCATTAATTTACAACAATCCTTTTCCTACGATTATTAAAAAATCGTAGGGAAACAATTTAATATTTTTATTTTAAAAAAATTTCCTACAATTTTAATAAAAATCGTTGGGAAAGGATTCTTATGAAAAAAAAATTTGGAGGAAGTTTTGCCTCCAAAAAAATTAAATTAAAATTTAATTTAATTTCCTAAGAATTGACTAGCCTTTCCCATGATTTTTAAAAATCGTAGGGAAATAAATAATTTTTCAAAAAAAATTATGGCAAAATTTTTTGGATATTAAATAAATATCAAAACCTTTCCCTACGATTTGATCAATCCTTTTTTATAGCTTGTTTTGAAAGAGTAAAGGTATAGCTTAATTCAAAAGAGTAAAGGTGTTTGGTTTCAAAAACACAAAATTGTTGATATGTTTTGAGCATATGGTGAAGGTTCAAATCCCCACGCATATATAGGTAAACGGGTTATTTATTCTCAAGGGGCCTTTTCTCTTAAGGTCTAATTTTCCCTTAGCCTACACTTTGTGACAAGTCATATCATGCCTATGCATGCTGCATTCCCAGAAATTTTCACCTTATATAAAATTGAATTCAAGGTATCCAATCCAGCTAATGTCAAGCATTGCAAATTGACTGCAAGAAGGGTGACTGTGCAACATGTGTACTTATGCAGGCATCAATAAAAGTAAATGCATTCATACCAACACCACTGAAGAATTTTACTAACAAGGATCAGGCATACAGCATTATGGAATATGGATGCTACATGACCCTGTACTTTCATAGACCAAATCCACATCCTTTGGTATCAGCTAAGATGCATTATCATGATTACGATGATGTTTTTAGAATGATCAAATCATCCAAGACATGACCAGGTAGAGAATAAAAACACATATCAAATGTTTCTCAGAACTACAGCAAGTTGTACCTTACGAATTAGATATAAAAAATCCTCAGTCAACAGTTTCCCCCTCTTTGATGCTATGTCTTGAGCTTTATGCACCTAAGAGAAGTTAATGAAGTTGAAAGTTACATAAGAGAAGAGTGAAAGTATTCCCTTAAGCAGATAGGAAAATTCATAAATAAGCAAAGGAGCAGTCACAAATATGGAACTGGCAGGATTGATCAAATTAAATTTTTGAGCATGTTTATACATGAAGTATTGACAGGTCTTGGAGCTCCTACCGAATTTGCCACCTGGACAATGGTGAGTTCCTTGTGCACATGAACCTGAGGGTGTGAAGGGCTCTCACAATTTGCAAGTGTAAATTCCATAAAGCTACCTTTTTCTTAACAATAATGAAATGGCTTTCCTCTTAGAAAAGTTACAACAGTAAATCCCTGGGTGCCCAATTGCTTGTGTTAACAATATGAAAATAAACCTCCAGAAAGAGGTACATTGAGTTAAATTTATGGCATCTAACTGCACTTCTTGGAAACTTGTATCATAATTCAAGAAGCATGCGGCAAGGACTTTGACAGTAAGGACAAGGATTACAAACAAAATTGTAGGGTCCAGGAACACCTGGACATCTGGTTTTCATAACATGTGGCATCTGCCTTAATGTTTTCAAGCCAGGCATGCTTATCCGATTTGTTTTACTTCTAATCAATAGCTGATATTTGGGGGCCAACAAGAATCAGTTCCTAAGGCCTCCTGAATTTTTTAAATGTTGCTCACTTATCTTAATTGGAGGTGCTCTAAAAGGCTTGACTCTATAGGGGAAGAGGGAGTCCTACTATTCAAGTTTACCAATTATTCTTACAGATTAAGCATGTCCACTGGTGCCACAAGCTCTTCTACTGTAACCGGCTTTACAATCTTTCCATCTTTCCAAATTATATATGCATGCATGGGATTACCAGTTTGTAATGTCAAGTTTCCTGAATAAATACAAGCAGTTGAGGTTGCTTTTCTATTTCAGATGGCACTTGTAGACCTCATGCGTCACTGGTTTTCCATAGAAAGTCCGTCATATGGCAAGGATCATTACCTCAAGATAATCAAACATCAAAAGAAAAGTGATTGGATTCTTTTAAATGTGATTGTTTTTTTAATAATATACTAAACGCCACATGGATTTCCACGATACTGATATTATTCAATTTTTAATTCATGAACGGATGACAGCCAAGAGTTTTACTAATTTTCTTTCCATTTCTTTTAATTGATAAAAACAATTAAAAGTAAGTGGGAAGCATAATTACCAAATCAGTGACATACTCCATAACGATGTCCTCCACTAGTGCGACTGTTTCTGGAAGTGGCTGCAAAACAAACAGAAGGCAATAACGTGAATAACAGGGCACTAACTGCATAAAATCAGTTTTGAGAGCTACAAGAGCAAATTTATCAATATTTCGACCATGCTACTAAGAATTAACTATCAAATGCAACATCCTTTTAGAATGTTGCATCACTATCTATATACCATATTAAGGTAATCAAATAATTTCTCTCCTCAACTAAGTTTGGGCATAATGCATTATGAAAGTAGACAGAGTTATATCTTGAAAAGAAAAACTAAATAACTATAAATTGTTTAAACATGATGTTCTTCATACACAACATATAAAAATGACAAATATTTTTATAAGTGAAAAAAATCTTTTAAAAATCTGAAAAGTAGTTTGAAAATAAATGCAGATTCCATTTTGAGATGACTCCAAGACATGTCCTGATGCAAATCAATGTTGTCAACCAAAGTAGAGTTATCCTTTTAATTCATCCTATATCAATTTTGGATGCCCCTAATGAATGATTTTGATAGCTTTTAACTCTTGAAAATGATAAATGAGTTGTCTGTAAGCTCAAAGTTACTTGAAATTGTAAAAATAAAAATATAGAATAATTGACATCAGCAAATAAGAACAATAAGGCAGAAGATATACTCACATTGGGGTCATCCCCAAATCCATACATCATGTGTTGCACTACAACATCAACAAAGAAGATTTATATTAGCAATAATTGAAATAAATATAAATTTTGCATATGATTGCATAACTTTTGTGTAAGCATAAGACTAAACAATTTTCAGTGATGTCAGCAACGAACAGAGCTCATCTATGATTTAGTGTTAACTGGAAGAGGCAATATATGTATGCCACAAAACATTTTCTAAATTTCCAAATTTTTTAAAAGAAATCCAAAAATAACTACATATTGTTTATTAAGCATGAAATCATTTATAGAACACCCGGTATCAATGCTCAGTAGGTCAGACCTGGGCCATACATATAAAAAATCTGAATTTGGCCAGGCATAAAGTTTGACCTGAAAGCACATAAAGTTCAAACTTGAAGAAAATCCAGGCCCTGGGTAGTTTCATACTGAAATAGTTATGTTTAGATTATAGATGACCATAGGCCTTTTTGTCGCAAAACCGTAAGTCTGTTCAGATGTTTGTCACCAACATTTTATCTTGATTTTTACCGATATTGAAATCAAGCACAAGAGGTATTGTGGTAACAGGCATGATGATTTTTCCTGTCTCTAGCAAAGCCGCCAAGCAAATCCTAGATGTTTGGTTACACCGTTAGCTTATTTGGAAATCAAAGTTGAAACCACACTAAGATTCTTTTGTAATTATCCATACCTCTCTATTTGATAAGGGGGCGTATCTTCTTGTGGAACCTCATGTTCAATTTGATGGGTATTCACTGTGCAACCCAAGAGCTTTCAAAATGTGCAATTTTTCTAAGAGATCATGATTGTTTCACCCTTGTGTTGCGCACAATATGGTTGTTTCCTTAACTGGTCCTCCACAAAGATATAACTGTAGCAGCTATATGGAGGATGATAATGTCAGGTTAGGTTCGAGAAAATCATTCTTCAAACCATATTTCCATGTCTTTCAAAAAAGGAAATTCTTTTAGTAGCACAGACTAGCAAGTACCACCGATAGTCCTAGATTCTAAAAAAAATTTGATATAGTTCTTATGCATCCAATGAATACCAACAATAAAATAGCAAGCGTAAAACAAAAGTTGGGTTCAATCATTATGAAGATAAACAAAGGCCATTAATGGTGATGATATGCTTTCAGGAATATACAAACATTGTCCTAACCAAAACCAAATGAGAGATGGTCAAAAAAAAAAAAAAACATCAATCTTACAATCTTTCTGAAAGACTCCACGTTTGCGCTTAAAGAGGTTTCAGAAGGTTGAGACGTTCCCACCCTCGGCTTCGCCGAGGGTCCTGACGAAGAATTGTTCGTCACCTGAATTCCACAGTGATCTCCAACATTAACACATAAGTATGCGCTAGCTTCACCGAGGGTCCTGACGAAGAATTGTGCATCACCTGAATTCCACAGCGATCTCCAACATTAACACATAAGTATACACTAAAAAAAAGAAACCAAGAATTGATACTGTTGCCACCGGGATCCATCCTCCGACTCGGGCGCAGTCGATCTCTTGGGGCGGACCTGCACAGAAGTCCTCACGCGAGAGGCGTTGGGGGTGGCTCTCTGCGGAAGACCCTCCGACGCTCAAGTCAGTGGGGGAAATCGGCGATCAATCAGAAAATGGGGAGGTAGATCTCTTCGGAGAGTCTCTCCAGGGGCGGCCGATCGGGAGCTCTAGGGGGGGAGCAACGACGAGCAACCGGGGAGAGTGGGAGAGTGAGAGTGAGAGATGGTCTGCCTCCCGTGTTGTATATATAGGGCTTCAATATTCACTAATGAACATAAACTTAGAAAAATCAAGATAGGTTGCAATATAATTAACCTTCATAATTAAGTTCCCATTATCTAAATTTCATTGTTTTTCGTCCACTCATATCATTCTTGGTGATCCTGGCCCCAGTGTATGTTCTTCTTCATATTCACTACTTTTTATCATATTTCTTTTGCATTCTCATTGTCGCATGATCATTGTGCTAAACTTTTCTCTCTTACCCTTCCCTTGGAAGGCCAACATTTTATAAGGTGTACAAGAGGAAATCCACAGAGTCGTTCCAATCGTCTGCCTATTAGTTTAATTAATCTCTTGCTAGAAGAGAGTGTTTAACGTACCTTGGCTTTCTTCGGAGCATATATGAGGTATATTATCAAGTAGACACCCTCAACGAGGCACGCAATAAATGGTGTTGATAGTGAGCAACAGCGCATCCTTGCTGAAGACACCATAATACACCCACAGCAGGGCACTGAGCAACGACACCACGTATGGTAACGTTTGGGTAGGGTTGCAGCCTCTCATTTATTATCAAGCTATGATCTTTAACTAATCCCCTTAACCGACGAGCTCCGCAATGCCGCAGTCGCCATCCGGTGGGCCACTGATTACCTCCTCAAAACCATCTCTCAGCCAGGCCGTATCTTTGTTCAGGCAAGCCATGATTAGGAAATGTGATCTTTTGTATCGATTAACGCCGGCTATTTTAGTAACATTATGTTCGGTTCGGGTTCGTTGTCGTCAGGTAGGCGACCCGATAAGAGATCATAGCTGTTGGGAGCGGCCGGAGGACATGGACACGGCGCGGACCGTGTACAACGTGAGCACAGACAGGCCCGGCTCAGAGGTGGCCGGCGAGACAGCTGCTGCACTGGCGGCGGCGTCGATGGTTTTCCGGTCACTGGACCCGGACTACTCGCAGAAGCTGCTGGAGAACGCAATGCGGGCCTTCGAATTCGCAGACAGCTACAAAGGGGCGTACAGCGATGACCCGAGCGTCAAAACTGGTATCTGCCCTTTTCTCTTGCTTCTGAGATTAAATTAATTATTAATAACTGGAGAAGCGGTATGAAAACCATGGGAAACGGCGTGCATTGGATTCTGTCGTCTAGTCACCGAAAAATGGGAGCAGGGGCATTTGTTCTTTGGGTAAGCAGGGGTGCCATGTGGAAGATTATATTGTAAAAATTTGTTTTTAATAAAAATTGGATCTCCAGTACAAATTAAAGAAAAAATCTTGCCTGGATTCTCCTCTGTCCGATGGACCACTGACCTGCTGCCAGTCAGAGGAGCTTCCAACAACCCCAATTTGGATTGTGGGAGATCGTTGCCACACAATATTTTATTTGAGAGTTCTGAGTGATGAGAGTAGAAAACATTAGAGTAATGAAAGAAATGTCCAGGGATAACGTTGAGATCTTGAATAATTTTGCCAGATAATGCTCCTCTGAAGTTAATTAAGTGAACAGAATGTGTCAGCAACACTTGTTAGCAACAGCAATCTTCTGATAACATGGCTAGAAACTATAGTAATGAGCGAATGCCCCAATGGGTCAACTAATGACGCCGCTCCGTCTTTTATTGAAGACGAATGGTCAAAAGAGCATCCACGGGACGCAGACATATTATTACGGGCATGGTCTGCGCTTCCACACAATTCCATCAAGTTTATGTTCATTAATATCAAAATTATATGATTTTTATGTCTTTCAATTCTATATTTTATTAAAACTAATAGGTACAAATTAATTAAACTAATTTAATTTAAAAATAAAATAAAGGATGGCAATGTATGTTATTACGGGCATTTATGCTAATTAAATCCCTGTGGGATATAGATATAAAATTTTACATCCATATGAAAACTAATATAAATTATTAATGAATACTAACAACTTAAAAATACAGATACAGAGAGACCTTTTCTTAAACTAATATAAATTATTAGTAAAAACTAATATAAATTATATTTTAAAGATATGGATACAGAGGCACCTTCCCTGCGTCCGCGGAGTGCCGGCCACCTCCATTAACAAGATGACAATAGATTGGATTGATAAATGCACTGGCTGCATGTACTTTTTCCCTTTTCTTTTTCTTTTAATTTGATTTTTACTTTCCCAACATCGTCAAATGGGAGTCTAGTTATATTGTAAACGGAATTCAAACCCATATTAGTTATAGTAAGCATTATTACTCTTTGACAAAGCCGTGATAAAGATAATTAGAGTGTTGGTTGCTTTGTGATTCATTCACCTAAGGACCATTGAAGGCCTAACGTGGCCTCAATGTAACAGCTCATAAAATTATATATATTAATAATTGAATCAATCAATTCCACTTGCATTGGACATGCATGCATTGACGCATACCACTAATCCATGAGATGTGAAAATATATTGAAAGGAAACACCCAGAAGAGTGGAAAAACATGGCACATGTTTTTTTTTCATCAGAAATCACCCCAAGAAAATGAAGGTGACCTGCAAGTAACTGAAATTAAGAATGGCAGGAATCTAAGCATTCCCGAGACATGATGATTGATTGCTTTGCTCTCTGATTATATACTAGAGGTGAACATCAGAACATGATGATTACTTCGCCACCGAGATCAAGGCACACACCGATATCAATATGAAGTACGCCGGAAACATCTTCTTCTATAGAGTCCCAAACGGGTGCCTTGCCAAATTCCTTCAATTTTGGGGAAAAATTAATCAAAATACGAAGAGAACAACGTACAACAAAATTACTCCAAAAAAATACTTCTTTTTCCCATTGTTTTACTTCAGAAAACACAAATAACATAAACGAAGAAAAAGAATCAAAATTCGCTCAAAATCTTCCCATTTTTTTCAAAAATTCTCCCTCCCCCCCCCCCAAATAAAACAGATTTTTTAAGAATTGGGACGGGTACCTGAACATGATGATGTTGCCGCTGATAAAGGTGACCCAGAGGGCGGCGCCCCAGCAGGTAGCGAAAAAGAGGAGGTGGGCGCCGCTGATGAAGATGACCCAGAGGGCGGTGCCCCAGTAGGTGGCGAAGCAGAGGAGGTGAACGCCGCTGATGAAGGTGACCCAGAGGGCGGCGCCCCAGCAGGTGGCGAAGCAGAGGAGGTGGGCACCGCTGATGAAGGTGACCCAGAAGGCGGCGCCCCAGTAGGTGGCAAAGCAGAGGAGGTGGGCGCCGCCGATGAAGGTGGCCCAGAGGGTGGTGCTCCAGTAGGTGGCGAAGCAGAGGAGGTGGGCGCCGCTGATGAAGGTGACCCAGAGGGCGGCGCCTCAGCAGGTGGCGAAGCAGAGGAGGTGGGTGAGCTTGGCGATGGTGATGGCGGCTGCGGGGAGGAAAAATACTAGTGGATGCTATATTGAGCGGACAACGCTCCATATCCTTCATCTTGTGGGTGAGACAGGATAGTTCGTCCTGCAGCCTTTGAATCTTAGTTTGCAAGCTATCATGAACCCTTATGGAAGAAGCCAAGTCTGCATGTAGTTGATCAAGTTCCAGTTCTTTAGAGAATAGCTTCTCTTGCAGTACTTCATGTTCTAATTCATGTCCTTTAACCGAAACTAGTTTCCTTTGAAGAGATATATTTTGCTCTGCAAGATCTCTCGCCCATTCCCGAAGCCTCTGCTCCTCCCTGTTCATTCTGTCCATTTCTTTCTCTAAACTTGATCTTAGTTCATTGTTCTGCTCTACCATCCTCCTAGTTCGATTGTCTAGTTCTTTCTCTAAACTTGATCTCAGTTCATTGTTATGCTCTACCATCTGCTCTACCATCCTCCAAGTTCGAATGTCTAGTTCTTTCTCTAAACTTGATTTTAGTTCATTGTTCTGCTCTACCATATGCTCTACCATCCTCCTAGTTCGAATGTCTAGTTCTTTCTCTAAACTTGATCTCAGTTTATTGTTCTGCTCTACCATCCTCCTAGTTCTAATCCTAGTTCTAATTTCTAGTTTTAACTTAGCCCATTTCACTTTGGCTGAGGACCTATAGAGAGAGAGATAATAAAACAACTAGAGATAAGTGTAATAAATTTAACTCAATAAAAGAATTCTTATTCGTGAAATAGATAATAAAACAACTTACACTGTCAACAAATCCTCGGGTATTTGAGAGCCATCCTGACTCATTTCGCCTGGAGATGGTGCCTTCCCCTTGCTGGAAGATAGAGGAGCTGTAGATGTTGGGTTGCTGCTCGTGCTGTTGGGCATTTGAGAGCCATCCTGATTCATTTCGCCTGGAGATGGTGCCTTCCCCTTGCTGGAAGATTCGCCTGGAGATGGTGCCTTCCCCTTGTTGGATGGTGCCTTCCCTTTGCTGGAAGATTTGCCTGGAGATGGTGCCTTCCCCTGATTGGAAGATTCGCCTGGAGATGGTGCCTTCCCCTTGCTGGAAGATAGTGTAGACATTGGGTTGCTGCTCGTGCTATCGGATGCTGAAGATATAAATAAATTAAAAAACCACTTCAAGAACCACCTCATATTTGAAACCTGATATGAGGCACAGAAATATCTTCCAAAAAGACCGATTAGCTTAAGTAGATGGAATGAATTTTTCTCTCGCTTTTAATGTCGTCGAGAGGGAGGAGAAGGTGAGGTTATTAAGGAAAGTGGCGGCAATGACTCATATTTACAATTATAATCCTACCATATTTTTCAAGTTGTGGGCCATTAAGAACGATGAATATGGAGATGTTTTCCATTTAAAAATCAATAAACAAAAGTTTCTCTTTTCCCTTTAAAATTTCTCTTTTCCTTTTAAAAGATATCTTAATTGTACTAACAGTTTGTTGCTCATTAATTCCAGTCATGCTCTATCTTCTCTCCGTGAAGTGGGGCGAGAATCGTATTACTAGATATAGAAGAGTCCTAGGCGAGAATCGTATTACTAGATATGGAAGAGTCCTCGGCGAGAATCATATTACTAGATATGGAAGAGTCCTGGGCGAGAATCGTATTACTAAATATGGAAGAGTCCTGGGCGAGAATCGTATTACGGATATGGAACAGTCCTGGGGCGAGGAATCGTATTACGAATATGGAACGGTCTTCTCTCCGTGAAGTGGGGGCGAGGAATCGTATTAATTGATATGGAACGGTTACTTATGGTTGAAGATATCTTAATTTGCTCATTAATTTCAGCCATGCTCTATCCCCTTTCCTTTTTTTTGTTTTTGGTTTCTTATTAAGACGAGAGATAATCCGGCGGAAAATAGAGATGGGGGAGCTGGCGATCCAATTCCAAGCAAAGCTTTTAAGGGTTTAGGAGCGAGCTAAAAAGGCATGGTATTTTCTAAGATCGTGCAACAGAATTTAAACCAATTAAGTTTTTGGTCCATAGAGCCTAATTGGATCAAATTTGTAGGGATGTTTTGTATACGGTAAACTTGAAAAGATAATTACAGTGATTAATTCAGAATCATAATTATATCCAATTCCAAGCGAGGCTTTTAAGGCTTTGTAGGGTATGTTTTGTATACGGTAAACTTGCAAAGATTAAAGTGATTCAGAATCATAATTAGATCATTCCAATTTGATTTTTCTATTTAAAGAGTGATATACTATCACTATTGGATTAGGATAATCCTAATCCAGGTAGGAATGCTATTAATTGCTAAATCAGAGTGATGATAGTGATTTTATCCAAAAAAATAAGATAATTTATCTCTATATTTATCACTATCTCCCTTTAAATTACAATAACATTATACAATATAATAATATATAATAATATTAATATAATTAGTAATTTAATTATATAATATAATTATGTAATATTAATTATTATATAGTATATTATATTTAATATTTATTACATACTATTAATATTATTAATATAAAATTATTATTACAATTATCATAATATATATTGATGTAGTAATTAATCTATATTATTATGTATATTTAAATATATAAATATTAATTATTATTATTATTATAGCATAATATATGATATACTTAATTATATATATTATATATAATATTTATTTATGATATCATTAATGATAGTATTAATCTTATATTATATATAATTTGTACATATAATATCTAATACAATATTTTTACTATATAAGTATATTATGCAAATAGGTCTTCAAAGGTATTACCGGTATTATGGACATGGTGACCTTCCATTTTCATGATATAATAAATATAATGATCACTAATGATTTTTAATTTTTAAAATATTTCATACTAATGAGGTTATGCTGGGTCAAGAGTGATCCTATCATATGCTTATGCAAATTTAGGACTAGATCTAGGCTTAAAAAATAAGCCGCTTAGCATAGCTAAAAAATTTAATATTGTTGAGGGTAAAATCGCCATTGCGTTAATATCCGTGCGAGGCGGTTAAGGCTAACCTCCTCCCTTCGATTCCTCCGGGCTTCCATAGCTCGGCTCCTTCCGGGCTTCCATAGCTCGGCTCCTTCCGGGCTTCCATAGCTCGGTCCCTTCCGGGCTTCCACAGCTCGGCTCTTTCCGGGCTTCCATAGCTCGGCCCCCTCCGGGCTTCCATAGCTCGGCCCCTTCCGGGCTTCCATAGCTCGGCCCCCTCCGGGCTTCCATAGCTCGGTCCCTTCCGGGCTTCCACAGCTCGGCTCTTTCCGAGCTTCCATAGCTCGGCCCCTCCGGGCTTCCATAGCTCGGCCCCTTCCGGGCTTCCATAGCTCGGCCCCTTCCGGGCTTCCACAGCTCGGCCCTTCCGGGCTTCCATAGCTCGGCTCTTTCCGGGCTTCCATAGCTCGGCCCCCTTCGGGCTTCCATAGCTCGGCCCCTTTCGGGCTTCCATAGCTCGGCCCTTTCCGGGCTTCCATAGCTCGGCCCCTTCCGGGCTTCCATAGCTCGGCCCCTTCCGGGCTTCCATAGCTCGGCCCCTTTCGGGCTTCCACAGCTCGGCCCCTCCCGGGCCCCTGTAACTCGATCTCCTCTATGGCTCGGTTTCATCAAGCGATCCGTAGCCTAACACCCGCCTCCGCGGAACTTGACGCGGGAGAGCCCAGGCCTACCCGAACGGCATCCTAGACAAAGAATCATGTCGGGACATGGCCTAGAGCCTATTGTAACCGCCCCATGCCTACCTGACCAGATCTCGAGGCGTCAAGGAGCTCTCCCAGCCGTCGATCCCTTAACAAACGATTACGGAGCCTAACGGCCCCACGATGGTCTGATTCTGTCCGCCTCCGTATCGTAACAACCTCTGAACCTTCCAGAAGACGCTCAAGATCCAGATGACAGCCTATAAGTATCAGATTCACAGATTCTCTCAGGTACGCGACTCTTGACGCACACAAAACTCTGGACTCACTCCTCTCTCCCGGTAGCTCGTCGATGCTCTGCCCCTCCTAGAGCTTCCGATTGGCCGCCCCCTGGAGAGGTCTCCCGGAGAGATCCACCTCCCCACTGTCTGGTTGATCGCCGATTCCTTCCCCACTGACTTGAGCGTCGGAGGGCCTTCCGCGGAGGACACCCCCAGTGTCCCTCCGCGTGGGGCTTCCTTTTTGCAGGTCCGCCGCACCCCTCTCCCTGGAGATCGATCGCGCCCGAGTCGGAGGACGGATCCCGGCGGCAACAGATTGGCGCTAGAGGAAGGGTCTCAAGTCCCATTAAAACTTGAAGAAAGGAGACAAGGATCTCGATCTGAAGAAGAACCTCTCTGATGGCCAACCGGAAGAGAGCAACCTCTGATGCCCAAGATCAGGTCGCCTCCCAGAGGCCTGATCCGACTGGCGCCACAGCGCCACAACCCCCACCTGTCGAGACTCCGTCGCCGCCTGCCATTCCGGTGACCCAGCACCAGTTTGCTATGCTGGTCCAGCAAGTCCAGGCTCTTACCCACCTGGTCCAGGAGCGCCTTGCAGCTCCTCCTGCTTTGCATCCTCAGAAGGAGGCGGCGATTCCTTCTTCGCCGATGGCCTCCTCCTCTGATTTCCGTGGATCCGCGGATCCTCCATATCGGCCCAGAGGGGGCAAACCAATCTCGCGAGGCGGTCATGATCGAGATCCTCTCAGATCTTGGTGAACCCATGCCCTCTCCCCGGCGACATCTCACCATGATTCGACGCCATCCCTGCGGTTCTCGCGCCCAGCTGCTCCTCTCGCCGGCGAGGAGGAGATCCGCCGCCAGATCCAGGAGATGCACCAGGAGCTGGACGCCGCCAAGCAGACCCATCTGCCCAGCCCAAGGCTGGGTATCCCTTTCTCTAAGGGGATCATGGAGGAAGTGATTTCCTCCCATGTTAAGCTGCCAGCCATCGAACCCTACCACGGCTCCACTGATCCGGATGACCATCTCAGTAGCTTCCGGTCGATAATGATGTTCCACGGAGCATCCGATGCGGTTCTCTGCCACGCCTTTCCATCCACCCTCAGGGGATCCGCCCGAACCTGGTTCAACGCCTTGAAGCCAGGTTCCATCGATTCATTTGACGAGCTGAGTCACCTTTTCATTGGCCAGTTCGTCAGCAGCCGCCGTGTTGAGAAATTATTGTAACATAATTACTCCACTTATTGATTTTGATGATTTCCAAAAGACATTGCTTTACTTTCTAAAAGGCTATGAAAATGTTAAGTTAACTAATGAAAT
>UESW01003540.1:16570-34024 GCA_900491605.1 Calamus simplicifolius
AAAACTTGTGCTTTTGTTGCTTCCATGCCTCGTTTAACTGCTTTCAATAATGTATCTTACCTTTTTATCTGTTGGATCAATATCCCAATCATCCTAGAAGAAAATTAAATCAGCGATTACATATCAAGAAATCCCAACATAACAAACATGTATTTTCAATAATAATACGTATTTCATAACTATTTAGGATATTATAAGAACTAAGACTTTAAAATACAAGGACATACTGCTGCCTTTTTCCGTAGTGTTTGTTTTTTATGCTCAGGAATGTTTTTTCCACTCGCGATACTGAAAAGATCTTCTTATCGAGCAACAATCCCATAACCCATTGTTGAATTGGACTGCATTTCACCAAGCGCCTGGCGAATGCCGAACTCAAAGCTAAGAGGCAACTTAGCTTGCTTCGCAACTTCTCGAAGCTATGACTTTCAAATTTCTACTATGTTTACGACCATTCTTCGAAGGAGCAGTACCTATAAAGAATATAGATAGTTAGAATATTGTTTATTTCAAAAAAAATAATATTTATATATCTTTTGTCAGCAGCAGCAATCTTTGTAATTCATCCATATCTTTGGATACCAAGTGTTGCCACCTTCTGAAGGAAGCACCACTTCTTTCAAAATTTTGTTTTCTCTGAGTGATTGCATAAGATGGTAGTGTATTGGCAACCTCAAAACAAAAGATATTTTATTTCCTTTGTTGTCACACTAATACAAAACCACTACCAGGATGCAAACTTGTCATACTACTACAAGTGTCCAATACATCCACTGCTTCCCAAGACAGTAGTACCTGCCCCTACCTAAATGAGCTCACTTCTGAAACCTGTTACAATAAATAGCTACTTAAAAATATTAGCAAAAGAATCTCAAAGCATAGCATGATAGTACATAAACAATAAAATGTAGGATATTTGAAACGGTCAAGGTACATGAAGAAATCCAAGATCTAGTTCGTGAGGCATAAAATGTCAGCAAAGACTGAATAAATAATTGTATATAGTGGAAATTGTATGGTTAAGCAAAAATTTATTAACAAATGTAGAAGTAGGATTAAGAAAACAAAAATGTAAGATCACATGCAAAAATAGAAAGAAAGTTCCTGTATTTTCAAGTCAGAAGCTGAGGAAGCTTGAGATTCCATTATACAATTTATTTAATGCATATCGGTAGGAAATGTGGAAAATATACAAGTTTATGAACTATTTTGCAATGGCTTATTATCTACACCCAAGAGGATACTTGCCATGCAATGGCAAAGTGATCTAGGAAAGCATTAAGCAGGAGCCCCAACCATCGTAACGCCCTATCTAATCAATGAATTTACCTCCTATTAAAGAACATGGCAAATTCAAGAGATAAATATTGATAATAACCTGTTTTCCAAGCACATCAATATGAATGTATCACAAAACCTGCTTAATTAGCAATCCAAGAACAGAAATATCTTAATTCCAGAATTCAAAAGGTAGCAAGGTAGTGGCAATAGTGAAGCTAGCGGAGTCATAGGAATGTAGTTGTGTTATCAGTTACAAACATCCAGAAACTGATAGGCTTTGAATTTTGAACAAGCCCACGCATGAAACATGCATCCCTACCAATCTAGCTATAAGACACTAGTAATGCCATAATAGCATTTCTACGGATATTTTGCACAACTTATCTGACTTTCTTACTATAGTATCAGCATGAAAGCCCCAAAGATGACTACGACTTCATAAAGCTTTATCGTCCCCTTTGGTCTTGAGATCAATATATGGAGGAGCTCCCTTTTTTAAAAAAGGGGACGAGATTTATGGGCTTTGGACTCTAAAAAACTGAAAAAAGAGTCCCTGCTACATCTCACGAACATTTTATCAAACGGATGTCCTTCAATAACCTAAACAGGAGATCTTCACATCCCAAACTTACCGCTAACACCTCCCACAACTCTATCAAGGGCGAGCAAGAGGGCCATGGTCGTCCTGGTCGAGATGGAGGTTGATACCATGCGAGCAGAGGGCATTGAGAATGGCCCAGATCTTGGTGCGGTTCTTGAACCCCTTCTTCTCCACCTCCTTAGCTGCATCGACATGTATCAATTCTTGATGTCAATGAGGGAGTCTACCGACCGAAGGTCTTGCGCCAACTGCCTAGATGGCTGGCCGACCATCCCCAAGCATTAGTCGGCTGTGGCCTGATCAGGCCAGGGTAGAATGACACGGATTAAGGGCTTCAGTTTCACATAATCAATGATGACTGTGGCTCAATGCTGATCACGGCGGCCTGAAGTGACAGTGCACAAGCCATGGCCAAACGGGGCAGCACAACACAGGGCCAGGGACTCGATCGGCCAATTTCGATCGATGAACAAGAATAACAAGAAAATAGGGGTTCTACGGCTTACCTAGATCTGCAGTAGCCAAAGCGAAAGGGATGATGGTGGCACTTCCGGTGTTCTCCAAGACGATGAGCAAAGCGGTTGTGTTAGGGTCCCCGGTCAAGGACTCCAAAACATTCACCAACTCCTCCCCGCGATCCGCTCCAATACCACAATCGATCCTCCCGAACCATTTCCAGTAACACACGAGCGTGGTAATTAGGATCTAACACACAAGAAATGAAGAATGCCTCACTATTATTACGAAGAACGTGGTCTCAGGATTATTAGTCCTTCGAACCATCAGAACACAAGAACACTCGTACAAGGGTTATTAGCCCAAACATGCCCAAACTTAAGAGGTTATCAGCCCCCAAGTTTACTGGCATAAACGTGCCATGGCTGGCCAACATTCATAAGCTCTCTAAGCTTACAAAACACAACTCCTCCCCTATTGCTTCTGAGGAGTGCTTATATAGGCATCCTTAGGAGCTTCCAAAATCCTACCAATCCAATCAATCAAATCTAGATCAAATCTTCAAGATTCTAAGGAAACAATTCGAAACAATTCCTAGAATTAAGGAGATTGACGATACATGCCTAAAACAACTTAACTGAAAAGGAAACTAATCTTCTAGAGTTTAGGAGAAACACCCTAAATCTAGAAGATATGATTTATTCAATCACTCCCTATAAGGAAATCAATCTCTGAAGATATCTCGATAATGCACTTGATCTCGCCGCCGTTTGCTGCCCTACACGGTGGCGCCGCCGCCATTCTCCTTCATGGGTGGTGATGCTCCTCCGACTCCCCAGGCCATGCTCATTACATCCCGCTCGGTCACCGCTAAGACTGGTGGTGCTCCATCGCCGAAGGTGGCTGCTGTGGATAGCCACTCTTGATCATCTGCTACTGGTTGGCTAGGCTGGTGGCCAAAGTCTTGCTGTGGCACTTTGTCAAGGCAAGTCTGGGTGCTGGCCCTGGGCTTGCCATGGCATGGCTGTGGTGCTTCGGCCGCGCACGCTATGGGCATGTCATGTGCTTCGGCCGTGCGCACTGTGGCATGTCAGGGGTGCCCATAAGTGTCACTAGGGCCGTATCTCGCAACTTATTCTCTCCGTCGTAGCCGTGTAGGCCATGGTCTTTGCTTGAGATCCTTTCATTCCCCCTTCCATTAAGTGTACCCTTATCCTCAAGGGTAAATTATGGGAACCTTAAGGCTATGTCATCATAATCCTCCCAGGTTGCTTCCTCTCTAGGTAGCCCTCTCCATTGCACCAATACTCTCCAGATCTTCCTTCTAATCCTCCCACGTGACACCATTTTGTATTCAAGAATCGTTGCGGGCTGTAGTAGCATTCTACCTTCCTCATCGAAGGAAGGCAATTCCTCTACAATCAAGCTAGGATCCCCAACTCGTCTCTTGAGGAGAGACACATGAAACACTGGATGAAGTCTTGAGGTTGGTGGTAATTCTAGCCGATACGCAACTTCTCCGACATGGGCAGCCACTTTAAATGGCCCATAGTACCTTTTCTCTAGCTTGTAGCTTGCCTTTCTCTTCATTATCTTTTGGCCATAGGGTTGAAGCTTCAAGTACACAAAGTCCCCGTTCTCAAACCCTTCTAGCCTTCTCCTTTTATCATAATATTTCTTCATGCTCGATTGGGCCTTCTTAAGCTCCCTCTTTGCCTTGGCTAGTATCTCATCTCTAGTGATCAAGGCTTCCTCCACTTCCGCATTCTTAGCCGTACCCCTCTCAAAAGCCACCAAGGTAGGAGGCTTCCTTCCATACACCACTTCAAATGGGCTAAGTGTGATGGAAGAGTGGTATGTTGTATTATACCAATATTTCGCCCATGACATGTAGTCCATCCACCTTGCTTGCTCATCATGGCAATAGCATCTCAAGTATTGTTCCAATGTACGGTTGACCACCTCTGTTTGGCCATCGGTCTGCGGATGGTATGAAGAACTTGTCTTCATTTTGCTCCCTTGCAGTGCAAACACTTCCTTCCAAAAGGAGCTCATGAACACCCGATCCCGGTCCGTAACAATGGTTCTAGGGAAACCATGGAGCTTCACCACATTGTCCACAAAGG
The DNA here is from genome assembly GCA_900491605.1 of Calamus simplicifolius. Taxonomy (NCBI): domain Eukaryota; kingdom Viridiplantae; phylum Streptophyta; class Magnoliopsida; order Arecales; family Arecaceae; genus Calamus; species Calamus simplicifolius. Next base: position 21,035 of record UESW01003540.1, read on the forward strand.
CCTTAGCCACACTCTTCATTGTAAATGGATGCTTAAGGGGTATGAAGTGAGCATACTTACTTAAGTGATCCACGACCACCAAGATCACTTCGTACCCTTGACTTGCGGGCAAGCCCTCCATAAAATCCATGGACAAGTCTTCCCATATAGCTTCCGGTATGGGTAAGGGCTGCAAGAGACCCATAGGGGCCTTCGTATCATGTTTGGTCTTTTGACACACGTCACATTCCGCCACCCACTTCTTCACACTTCTCTTTAGGCCCTCCCAATAGAAGAAATGCTTGATCCTCATATAGGTCCTAAGCCATCCCGAATGACCACCTTCTTTGCTATGGTGGAAGTGAGTGAGAATCTCCTTCCTCAGGTTTGGTACGTCGGGCACATAGACATAGGACTTGTAGTAGATAAGCCCATCACACCATTTGAATCCGATCACCCCATTACATGGACTCTCAAGCTTCTCTATGATCTCTTGAGACCTTGCATCAACTCCACAGCCTCTCTAAGCTTGTCCCATATCCTCCATTCAGCTCCACTCAAGGCCATATGTTCAGCCTCATCTTCATACAAAGTCCACATCATTGGACTTCCCTCCTTCCTTGACAACGCATCAGCCACCTTATTCTCCTTGCCGGGCTGATATATAATGTCATACTCGAATCCCAGAAGCTTCACAAGAAACTTCTGTTGCTCTGGCATCACGATCTTTTGTTCTAGCAAGTGTCTTAATGCTTGTTGATCGGTCACTATAGTAACTTTCTTCCCAAGAGGTAAGGTCTCCACACCTTCACCGCATGCACAACCGCCAACATTTCTCTTGCATAAGTGCTCCATGCTTTCTTCATTGGCCCTAAGGCCTTGGAGATATAAGCTATGGGCCTCCTTTCTTGAGCTAGTACCGCCCCAATCCCTTCTCCACTTGCATCAGTATATACTTCAAATGGTTTCTTGAAGTCGGGCAAGGCCAAGACGGGTGTCTTGGTCATGGCTCTCTTCAAGTTCTCAAAAGCTCTCCTTCCATCTTCGGTCCACTCGAAGCCCTCCTTTTTTAGCATGGAGGTAAGTGGCTTGGCTATCAATCCATAGCCTTGCACGAACCTTCGATAGTAGCCCGTCAAACCAAGGAATCCTCGTAGAGCCGACACATCCTTGGGTAAGGGCCAATCCACCATAGCTTCCACCTTCCGCTGGTCCACTTTTACTCCTTGGCCCGATATGATGTGGCCAAGGTACTCCAGCTCTTCTTGCATAAAGGCGCATTTGGAAGCCTTGATGAAGAAGTGGTGCTCCTTCAAGATCATCAATACTCGCTCCAATTGCTCCAAGTGTTCCTCCACATTCTTCGAGTACACCAAGATGTCATCGAAGAATACTAATACAAACTTCCTCAAGAATGGCTTAAATATGGCATTCATAGCCGCTTGGAAAGTTGAGGGGCATTGCACAGCCCAAAAGGCATCACTAGGTACTCATAGTGGCCGGAATGAGTCCTAAATGCCGTCTTGTGGGTATCTTCCTCTTTCATCCGGATTTGATGGTATCCGGCCCTTAAATCCAGCTTGGTGAACACATGAGCCCCATGCAACTCATCAAGCATCTCGTCCACTGTTGGTATGGGAAATCTATCCCTCACTGTTGCCTCATTCAATGCTCGGTAGTCGGTGCAAAACGCCAACTTCCATCCTTCTTCCTCACAAGCAACACCGGTGATGAAAAGGGACTAGTGCTTGGTCGAATCAAGCCACTAGCCAACATCTCCTCCACTTGTCTTTCGATCTCACCCTTTTGAAAGTGAGCATACGGTATGGTGGCACATTCACCGGTTTGCTCGCATCTTTCAGCACAATGCGATGATCAAATTCCTACTTGGTGGTAATGAAGTAGGTACCTCCAATACTTCCTTGTGTCTTTCTAAAACCGTCTTCACACCTTGGGCAGCTCCTCATTTCATCACTATGCTTCTCTTCTTGCCCTTCATCTCCTCGGTTTTGGCCCATCACTATGGCGAAGCAATGAGCCCCACCCTTGCATAGTTTCTCAAACATATTGGCCTCGCAAGGCCTTGGCTCTTTTGATGCTAGAGCTGTCCACGTCCTCTTCTTCCCTCCAAGCTTGAACTCCATAGTCATCTTCTCATAGTCGGTGACGACCTTGCCAATGCCTCTTAGCCATGCATTGCCCAAGACAACATCTAGCCCCACCAATGAGAGTACGTGAAGATCAGCTGCTATACGGACGCCTTGGACATTCATCTTCACGGTTCGCACTACCATCTCGCACCTTAGCTTTTCCCCGTTTGCCACCTTCACATCGAATGGCTCTACTTCTTCCCCATGCAATCCCACCTTAGAAAGGACGCGGAAATTGATGAAGTTGTGGGTAGACCCACTATCCACCAATAATGTCATTTCATGCTTGCCAACCCAAGCCATAAGTCGCATGGTTGAGGGCTTTTGTACGCCGGACATGGCATTGAGGCTCAACTTGGCTTCCTCACTTTCCTCATCGCTAGAGGACTCCTCATGCCCGTGCTCTTCCTCACTTGTCTCCCCCAATTGCTCCTCCTCTATCCCGATCATACACATGACCTTGGCTTTCTTGCATTGGTGATCACGGCTCCACTTTTCACCACATTTGAAGCATAAGCCCTTCTTTATTACTTATCAAGCTCCTCACGACTAAGCTTCTTGACTTCCTTCCTTTGCTCCTTGAATCTCCCGTAGTCCCCTCCTTTCCTTTCCAAGACCCCGTGGAATACAAGGGTTTATAAACCTTGTTAGCCACTTGGTCCTTGACGTGTCTTTTCTCGAAGTGATGACTTTCTTCAAGGATTTCAGCCATCCTCATTGCTTCTTGTAGCCTAGTGGGCTGCTTCAACTTGAGCTCCTTGGCAATCCATGGTTTTAGACCATCCACGAAAGTGCCGATAAGTGCCTCCTCAGACCAACCCCTCACCAAGGTTTGGAGTTATCGAAATTCCTCCACATACGCATGTACCTTGCCATCTTGCTTGAGCTTAGCTAGCTGGCCATGATGGTTTATAATGGGCGAAGGCCCAAATTGCATAAGCAGCTCCCTCTCGAATGCCGTCCACCCGAGCCTTCTTCCTTCCTTCTCATATTGGGCCCATATCCATCTCCACCATTTGCTTGCCTTCCCATCAAGGAAGAAACATGATGTGGCCACTCTCTCTGTCCTTGGTACTTCATATATATGAAAATAGTGGTCCGCCTTATCGAGCCACTCATGAGGGTCACCACCATTGAACTTAGAGAAGTCAATTTTTGGTCTCCTTGGTCCTCGGTTGTTAAACCGATTCCATCATCATCTTCATAGTCACCTTCACGGTAATGTGGCCTTCTAGGTCCTCGGTGGTTAAACCGATTTCCTTCATCTTCATCATGATAGTGGTGGTCTCTTCTCGGTCTCTCATGTCTTCTAGCATCTTCATGGATCCGCCATAGGGCATTTCTTCCCCATACCGACTCCCACCGAATCTTTCCTCCATCCTTGCATGGTTATCAACATCACGGTCAGACTCCTCCTCTCGCAGTCACCTTTCCACTACCTCGTGCTCATTCTCCACACGCCCGCCCAATCTAAGAGGTTGCCTTGGTCTAGGCTCTCCCCTTGTGGACTTAGAAATGTGAGTTTCCCTTCCATCAATGAGTTGCTCCTCTTCCATCCTTGGGATTTGTCCGCGGTTGGCCCCATTCTCTCCTCCTCCAAGTCTTGCCAATATTGCTTGCAAGTCTCGTCTCATGCCTTCCACCACCTTCATGTTTTCCTCCGTAGCATTAGTGACAGAAGTGATGGCTCCTTGCATGTGAGTCATGTTGGTGGTAGTCTCTGCCATCTGCTCCTTCATCCAAAGAGTGGATGACTCCAAAGCTTCAAAGCAGTCTCGGTTGGATGAAAAGTACTTGATCTGGCCTCCATTGGAAATGGGCTGCACAACAAGTCCAACCTTGGGTTCTTTCCAAAATGAAGATCGAACCCCCTCCCACGAAGAACTTTGCACGGACAACTTCGACCTTGGGTTCTCTCCAGAAGAAGATCGAACCCCCACCTCAAATAATAACTCCAACAAGAACAAACAACTTCTAACTATAACAATCTCAACGAAGAAAATCAAAGTAAGGTTTGCTCGTGATTATCCCGCTTGAAGCGTAGAGATCTTCAAGCAACTCATCTCAATGAAAGCACCAATTTGTTAGGGTCCCCAGTCAAGGACTCCAAAACATTCACCAACTCCTCCGTGCGATCTGCTCCAACACCACAATCGATCCTCCCAAACCGTTTCCAGTAACACACGAGCGTGGTAATTAGGATCTAACACACAAGAAATGAAGAATGCCTCACTGTTATTACGAAGAACGTGGTCTCATGATTATTAGTCCTTCGAACCACCAGAACACAAGAACACTCGTACAAGGGTTATTAGCCCAAGCACGCCTAAACTTAAGAGGTTATCAGCCCCCAAGTTTACTGGTATAAACGTGCCTATGCCTGGCCAACATTCATAAGCTCTCTAAGCTTACAAAACACAACTCCTCCCCTATTGCTCCTGAGGAGTGCTTATATAGGCATCCTCAGAGCTTCCAAAATCCTACCAACCCAATCAAATCAAATCTAGATCAAATCTTCAAGATTCTAAGGAAACAATTCGAAACAATTCCTAAATCAAGGAGATTTGATGATACATGCCTAAATAACTTAACTGAAAAGGAAACTAATCTTCTAGAGTTTAGGAGAAACATCCTAAATCTAGCTCTGAAATATCTCCATAATGCACTTGATCTCACCGCCGTCCTCCATCCTACACGGTGGCGCCGCCGCCATTCTCCTCCATGGGTGGTGATGCTCCTCTGACTCCCCAGGCCATGCTCGTTACATCCCGCTCGGTCACCGCTAAGACTGGTGGTGCTCCGTCGCCGGAGGTGGCTGCTGTGGGTAGCCACTCTTGATCATCTGCTACTGGTTGGCTAGGCTGGTGGCCAAAGTCTTGCTGTGGCACTTTATCAAGGCAAGTCTGGGTGCTGGCCCTGGGCTTGCCATGTCATGGCTGTGGTGCTTCGGCTGCGCGCTATGGGCATGTCATGTGCTTCGGCCGTGCATGCTGTGGGCATGTCAGGGGAACCTATAAGTGTCACTGGGGCCGCATCTCGCAACTTATCCTCCCCGTCGTAGCCGTGTAGGCCATGGTCTTTGCTTGGGATCCTTTCAGGTTGCCTTGGGTCCCGACGGTTGGTGGTGCTCGCCATGGCCCAATGGCCAGGAACAGGAGCCATGATCGTGCGGCTCCCTATTTCAAATCTGAGGGGCAACCTCCCCTATCCCAACCGGTCAGCCACCGTCGGAGTCCTCCATCATCGGCCCTTAGGTCCCAACAGGTTGGTGGCGACCACCATGGCCCCACGGCCAAGAATGGAAGCCGCATGGTTGCGGCTCCCTGTTTTCAATTTGAGGGCTCTCCTTTCCCAGGACCCTCCTACTTTCCCCCTCTCTCCCTCTCTCTGAAGATGCATACCTGAAGTCGATGATGATGGCGATAATGAAAATGGTGGCAATGATGGCGATGAAGTCTCCCTTTCAAGAAAGCGGCAGCTTAGAAATAGGGTTTAACCCTTAACGAAGACGTAGATAGAAATTAAGAAGAGGCGGCGGTTATGGCGATTAACTTTTATTCGATATTCATTGCAGAAAATAAAATATCCATTGCCGAATATATTTAAAAAAAACTTTTGCAATGAATTAAATTCATTGCTAATAATCAAAGTTTTAATAATAAATTTATTCATTGCAAAAATTATAATTCATTGTTGAAAGTTTTTGGTGTCAAAAATTTTCTAGCAAAAGTAAATATTATGTGGTGCTAAAATATTTTGTAATATATTTTTTAATAACCACGAATAAAATTCGTTACAAAAAGTCCTTATTTATTTATGAATTTTCAACCACAAATTTTTGTATTCGTTGCAAATATCCACTTTTTAAAATTCATTGCATAAAAATTCATTTCTAAAAATAAAAAAAAAATTTTTGCAATGAATTAAATTCATTGCTAATGATCGGAGTTTTAACAATGAATTTATTCATTGCAGAAATTATAAGTTGTTGCTGGAAGTTTTTGATGTCAAAAATTTTCTGCAAAAGTGAATATTATGTGGTGCTAAAATATTCTGCAACATATTTTTTTAATAACCACGAATAAAATTCGTTACGGAAAGTCCTTAATTATTTATGAATTTTTAACTATGAATTTTTGTATTCGTTGCAAATATCCACTTGAGAGAATGAATTTCAAAATTCATTGTAGAAAAATTCCTTGATGAAAGCAAAAAAAACTTTTGCAAAAAATTAAATTCATTGCTAATAATCGGAGTTTTAACAATGAATTTATTCATTATAGAAATTATAATTCGTTACTGAAAGTTCTTTGTGTCAAAATTTTTTTCGCAAAAATGAATATTATGTGGTGCTAAAATATTCTGCAACATATTATTTTAATAACCACGAATAAATTCATTACGAAAAGTCTTTCTTAATTATTTACAAATTTTCAACCACAAATTTTGTATTCATTGCAATTATTCACTTTCAACAATGAATTTTAAATTTCATTGCAGAAAAATTCATTGTTGAAAGCCAAAAATCTTGTAGTAACAATTAAATTGTTCAAATTTAAAAAAATTATGGCCTATAGTATTTTTCAATGAAAATTTATAACTATATTAATAAATAAGGATAATTAACTAAATTTATTAATGGGTACTATAGATAGCAAGTGGGCTAGGATGGAGATATTTTTATATCCACATCCTTATGCGAAAGTTTGGAATTATATTAACAAAAGATGGAAGTTTGGAACTATATTAGCAAACAAGCATAATTAACTAAATTTATTAATGAATGTTTTGGATAAAAAATGAAGTAAGACAAATATATTTTTACATCCATACCTATAATGAATATTATCATCTTTATATTTATAAATAATTCGATCATCATACTTAACATATACCAACTTGCGTGATTTATCATTTGGGCTGAATTGATCTTATCATTTAATTGAACATGTAATAATGGTCGTACAACCTTTAGGTTCAACAATCAAACATAGTTGACCATAGTAAGGCAACAAATTTTGTCTGCAATTTTGGCCCTCATCCCAAGATTTTATATTACTCAATAAAAAAATCAAGGATTCAATACTAAATATTACTTTAAAAAAAGATGACAATGGTACTATCAGGGCTGCTGCAAATAACTAATCATTAAAAACCTTTCATAAAATTTTTAAACATATAAAACCGCTATTAGACCAGCTATGCTATATGAAATAGAGTGTTGGGCAATACTAAAACAACATATGAATAAATTAAGTGTAACAAAAATGCGTATGTTAAGATCGATATATGGTAAAACTTTAAAAGATACAATTAGAAATAAACATATAAGAGAAATGATAGGATAGCCCCAATTGAAGATAAAATGAGAAAAATCGATTATGGTAGTTTGAACATATACAACGAAGACCTTTAAATGCTTCAGTTAGAAAAAGTGATCTTTTAACAATCCATAATAAGAATAGAGATAGAGATAGACCTAAATTAATATGGATATAAATAATTAAAAAAGATATAACTATTTATAATTTGAATGTCGACTTAATCCTGAATAGAGTAGAGAAAGTAAATTCAAGTAGCCGACCCCATGTAGTTGGAAAAAGGCTTAGATGAGTTGAGTATTAGATTTTATATCTCTCTCTTACTCAACTCCCACTCTATCCGATTCACTCCCCTCTATCCTATGCTATGTCCTCTGTTCTCCCAAGCATTCATTATGTATGTCTCGCTGCTATAAAAAAAAATGTAGAGCAAATAATCACAGTCTTTACATAAAAAGATATGTCACACAAATAATGAAACCCTGCATCTTCTATATTTATTAATAAGCATTTTAGACCAACAATGAGAACAAAAATAAAGAAAAAACAAAGAACAAATAGAGATATAGAAATTTTTCAGTAGGTCAAGCAACAAGAATTATGTAAAACATATATAATAAAGAAAATCAGAATTCATAGTTATTGATACATTTTGGTAGTAACATAACTGCATAATCAAGAATGATTTTATAATATGTTCTTCCCCCATGTTGAGGTAAGGAAGAAAGATCTGAATGAAATCCATTGAATCAGTTCCCTTTTCTAAACTACATCCATTGCCCAAAAAACAAAAAAGGAAAAAATGGGAGAAAAGGAGAAGTGGTCACACCCAATGGAAGCAGGTAGCCGATAAGGATTGTAGCAAATGACATCATTCAAATAGGAGCCACTTGGGAAAATTCCAGGGGTTGTACACCTTCGCATCAACCTTAGTCATATTACAAGGGAGAACAAGTTATATACACCAATAGAGAAAATTCTAGTTTCAAGAAAGAATTTCCTTGATCCTAGTCTTCTGAACTTCAGTTAGTGACTTGGGGAACAAAACTTCGAATGTGACATACAGATCTCCCTTCTTTGTACTTAGGTGCAAAGGCATGCCTTCCCCTTTGAACTTCCTCACTTCTTTAGGTTTAGTGATTCCCTACAAATTTCACCGAATCCATTTAAAAAGTAAGGAAAAATGACAGATTCCTATAACCAAGAAAGATCATGATTTGCAAACCTTTGTGCCGATTTCCACTAAATGTTCATCAAGATGTTTGATGGTCTTTTCAAAACCAACAAGAGCTTGGACCTAAAATAAGAAGGGAGTTTAGAGATCAAGCAGGTTGAAATGACTGTAAAAAGCTTCTTTTCATCAGCAATGTTAAAAGACAGCATAATAATTTGTGGCCTTCCTTTCTATAGATCAATATAACCACAAATGATGACTTGGAAAAGCAGCACTATTTGCTCTCATCCTTTAGCAGTATATTTTTCATGAGAACAGTTAAAAGGGATGTGACTGTAGTATCCATCTAGCAGATATCCTTCACCAAAATTTATCTGGTAAATTTAAGATGCAAGTCTTAAGGTATCACTAAATTTTAGATAGACAAGACTTGATACAACATTAATGAAATCAGAAATTCACCAGTAAGTTACCAAACTAGAAAAGATCACGAACATTAGTGATGATAAAAGCAAAACTTAATACACTAGAATCATAAAATCAGACCCATTGAGACATGCAGAGAGTCTGTTATTTAAGGCTAAGATACTTAAGTTCTTATAAAAGATGTCACCTGGTGACAGCTTATCACTAGATACTTAAGTTCCCTATTTAGTTCTTGCACATGCTTCTAAAAGGTTTAGGAAGTAAAACTCCTTTTGGGTGGAGGTAAAACCAACACAATTCAGCCCTAGTATCAAAATATGTGATGCACTTTCTAATCTTGCTATTGTTGCCTTTCTCCAACCGTTCACAGAAGTAAGAACAGTCTAAGCTATAGAGGGCTTGTGTTACAAGCAAGGTTTCAAATTTCCCTGAGTTTTGGTCAATTTCAGCTGGTTTCAGTCAATTTCAGCCAAACTGACCAAGACTATTATTGTTAAAAAGAAAAAAAATTCTTTTAACAAGCAAATATGCTTATTATTTGATAAATTCATCATATCATTCATTAATATGTTCATTCAATGACACATTTGCCCATTAAGACATCAATCATCAGGCATTGGCACATTTATGTGATCTCAAATTTGAAACACTGCAATATATCTTTAATAGTGCTTGTGGAAAATAAGGAAAAGAAAAAGGAGTGGTGGTTAAGCTTGGTAATAGGGAATGTTTTCTTTCTTTTGCTTATCTATCTCTACATATGTTTATTTGTTTGTTGATAGCATGTGATTATTGATAAACAAAGGAACACTTATGATCATTATTAAGGATGTTGGAGATGGGGCTTGTAAATAGTGTGCAGCGTCTCTATTCTAAGTTTCTAGTTGAATAGATAGGTAGTTTTTGAGTAGTTTGTAGATATGTCATGTTCAAATTTCAAAAGTGGGGGGAAAGCTGTGAGAGGAAATTAGTAAGCGCACAAGAATTTTCAGCCTAGAACGACACAAGTTGCACAAATTATGGTTGCAAATAAATTAAAATATTACAAAATGATGTAAAATAACTTGTTTTGGTTTCTTTTATTGTCATATTCTTTTTCTATTCATTAAGCATTTTTCTTGACTTTTTGACCGAAACTCCAAAACTTAATTGGAGCAAAACTTTTGAAACTGAAACTCTACTTGGGGTACTAAAACCGAGTCTTAAAACCTTGGTTACAAGAAGATTTAGAGCACAAGAATCTGAAAAGTGTCTGGTTACATAAACAGAATTTTGAGAAGTAAGAATTTGATGAAATTCATGGTTCACCGCAAACCAACAAAAAGAACACAATTAGACAAGCATCAGAAAGTCCCTAGAAGTCAAATCTGACCATGTAGATTCTCACTACAAAAAAAATCAACTTTTGCCTACTATTTTTTTCGTAGGGAAAGAGAAAAAAATCGTAAGTAAAGCCTTTCCCTATGATTTCTATAGTAGGCAAAAGTATAAAAAAATCGTAGGGAAACGTGCGTAGGGAAAGCCTTTGCCTACGACTTTTAAAACCGTAGGCATAGATCAGACCTTTTCCCTACGATTTTTTTTCGTAGGTAAAGGTCATACTTCGTAGGGAAAGAGTGAGAAGAATTTGAAATTCAAATTTAAAATTTAAAAACTATTACCTACGAAATTAAAAAATCGTAGGAAAAAATCAATATATATATTTTTATCAACATCTTTCCCTACGATTTATCTTAAAATCATAGGAAAAAATTGGCTAATTATAATTTTTAATGATTTCTTTCCCTACAAAAACTCTAAAATCGTAGGAAAAATAGGAAAAAATATTTTTTTATACACATCTTTCCCTATGATTTACCCTAAATCGTAGGGAAAAGTTAGCTAATAAAATTTTTAATGATTTCTTTCCCTCGAAAAACCTCAAAATTCGTAGGAAAAAAATCAGAAATTGGCTAATAATAATTTTAATGATTTCTTTCCCTACGAAAAACCCCAAAATCGTAGGGAAAAGTTGGCTAATAATAATATTTAATGATTTGTTTCCCTACGAAAAACCTCAAAATCATAGGGAAAAATCAAAAAAAAAATTATCCATATCTTTACCTACAAATTTTCTTAAAATCGTAGGAAAAAATTAGCTAATAATAATTTTTAATATTTTCTTTCCCTGCAAAAAAACCCTAAAATCATAGGTAAAAATTAAGAAAAATATTTTTTTATCCATATCTTTTCCTACAAATTTCTTAAAATCGTAGGGAAAAATAGTAAGATAATTTTTTTTAAAAAATATTTTTACTTATGAAATAAATAAATCATACATAAAAGTGAATAAATTATTAATATTTAACCATTTTTACCCAAAAAAATAAATTAAATCATAGGAAAATATAATAAATAAATATTTTTCCCTACAAAATATGTCTAAAATCATAGAAAAAAGTTATATTTATTTAATTTTAATTTATTTAATATTTTAAAATTATATTTCTATTTTAAAATTTTTTATTATTTTTGCATATTTTATTTAAATAGAATATAATTTTTTGTTTCATATTATTTTTTAAATATTAAAAACCGTATCAATAAAAATAATATGATTTTTTACATACAATATCTATTACATATACAAAATTATTACATAATGGCGATAAAAGATAAACATCAAAATAACCAATAAATGAAACTCAGTAGTCCATATCAATTACAATATCCATAACTAACCTAAACATCAAACCACATGATTCAAACAACACAGCAAAGATCCTGAACAGTCCCCAGTTTTCTAGCTCTCTTTTAAACATTAATAGAGTAAACAATGCCCTATAAAGGCATTGCAATTCATAAATGTTCCAATAAGACATCATTGCAGACCTCTCATACAAAAGCAAAGATCCTTTCAGTATTTCTGATATCGGTGGTAGAAAATAAAAATCAAACATCTCAAATCTCAAAATGTAAACAAACAAATTGTGCTATGGTTAGCCTTCATCATTAACATTGGTTCCACCTGCAAATGTATCTCTTACAACTAAGAAGTTTTGTTCACAATCGTCTAATCAGGCTAATCCATTATTTGCGATTATGAATAAGAAAAGTTTGCACAAAAATGAGATCTCAAAGCATTTTCAGCTAGTTCAGTCAGCACATTTTGTACATTAGTGAATAGCTTAGGGAAAGGTATACCAAGCAGAAGAAAGCAATCCTTCTTTATTGTATGAAAACTGAGAACATGCCCTGCACTGAGTTATGGTTCAGTGCCCAATATGGGGGTAGATTCGATGTATGGAGATGCAGGATATTCCCTGCACCAAGTTATGGTTCAATGCCGGTATGATAAAACTATGCCCAGTATAAGGGGGCATAAACTAGTATTGTGAACCTGCATCAAGGTTGACATAGGGCCATATCAGCAAAATAACAAAATTATCACCAAAGTGCATGGAGAGGTTGGTGACTTTCTATGAAGTCACTCTAAAATCATGGAAATTCAGCAGATGATTTTGTTCTCACATGATATAAATGTTGCGACAATTTTTCATTTATAAGCCTACAAAATCCATTTTAATGCACCAGCCACTAACCCAGAACTTCTCTCATTTTTCCTTGAGAATTGGGATGGGTTGAAGCTTGGCTTAAAATCAACGTGAGGGTAGGATATAACCTGTGTCTCTTGCATCAACACAAGAGACTTTAACAAGTCAACCAGTCAGCATCCTCCAACTATGAAGAAATTTGTGCATAGAATGAAAGTAAAACATTAGACATAACTGTTGCATACAGGTTAGGCTGTTAGTTTAGGCCTAGTTTCAGAAAATATAAAATAGAATTTACAAATTCTTGTCTATAAAGTTATGGCCTGTCAAAAAAAATGCCAGCATTGTAGGAATACCTTTTTCTAGAAACTTTAATTCATGTGGAAATAAAGCTGATGCTGCAGCAA
>UESW01003540.1:35886-64332 GCA_900491605.1 Calamus simplicifolius
GTAAAGTCAAAAATAGTATCCTTGACTAGCATCTCACCACCACAAGCTCATAGAAAGAATCTAGAATATAAGCTAAATATGTAGGAAGAGGGTCTTGATGCAGACAATGAAAACTTTGAAGCAGATTGATCATTTCTCAACGACCAAGTGGCCGAATAATTAAGTGGTTATCGGGAAGAAAATTATGATGCATGGAGTCTAAAATAATGTATAGTAGCAGTGATCAAAGGGAAAAAAAAATTAAAGAGAGAACGGCCTACCTTAATTTTGTAGCACTTTTATTTCAAAACAAAGTTGACACCTCTAAATGGGGTAGAATCAAATAAATTGATCCTAATAGCTTCTCAGCAAGAACTGATGAGCAATAATGATAAAAAATCAAGAAAATAAAGAGAGAACAGGTGGAGGGCTTTTACTTCATCTTTTGCAAGGTTATTCAAGGGCAACAAATAAAGGAAATTTTATCAACAAAGTGAATAGAAATGCAGGGCAATCGATGGTAATATCTTAAGAGAGAAGGGATTAATTTAAATGGAGGAAAAAACCTAAGGCTGTTCTTTCTAATACGATGGTTTTTGGAAATTCGACTTCCATCAATTGTTGAGAGTTTGATTCCAATCAAAAGTCAACCAAACTCCCCTCATGTGCAATGCACTCTCCCACCCAATTTGGTTAGGTTGATGGTATCGTGGACAAGTCAAGTGGATTAAACCTAGGTTTGTTTTGAGTTAAACCAAAAATGGTTGAATATTATCGTTACAATGACTAAGAGAGGATAGATTTTAAAATATCTTTATTAAAAGGTTTCTCTTGAATTAAGATAAGTATGCTCGTCATGAAGTTCCATCCTAAACTTGTGTATTACTTTATTTTGTAATCAATGAATATATTGTATATAAATTAATATATTTATATGATATACTTGATTTAACTAGAGATAACTCAGGAGCATTTGATGTCATCCAACCTCATCCATACCCATGAATATTTTGAAAATTATAAATATCTAATTCTCCTTATATAAAATATTCCATCGACTCGGGTGAGCTCTCAAAGTCACTCGTAAACTTTTCTAGCTCTAAGCCGGTATAGAAATATACTCTATGATATTTATGACTATGTATAGAAGGAGATAATCATGACATTTAATATATTTTATATTAAATATTCAAGTAGATTTTAGGTCACACCCTTATTCTAACATGCAACAGAGTACTAATGACATCATAAATAGTCATCTTAATACATGATGCATTTCATAGGTGGATACATTCCGAAATGCTATCACATTCTTATGCAGTGTCGTGCTTTTTTTCTAATCTTTCACATCAATGGATGAAATTTGTTGAAGAAGAATTTAATAACGCATAATCTCAATACAAGAAACAACCTTTAATCAAGAACTCGGCCTAAGAACTCGCCATCTTTTCTTAATTTTTAGTGCTCAATCAAAAAATACTTGAGAGACTTTAATTAAAGTTTCTTTCAAGAAAAATCTCCAGACGCTTAAGTTAGTAACGAGAACCAAAAAAATATAAATATAAAAATAAAAGAAATAGAAAAAAAAAAGAATAAGTCTTGCACAACCGTCAATTGAGGCATCGGTGCTTTACTTATAGGAGTTTACAATGGTTAGCTATGAGTTAAACTTCTTGAAAATAAGATGGCACAGAATGATCCGAACCATTTGATATTAACCAATCATGAGTTAACCCATGGATTTTGGATTTTTCTTTTTTTTTTATTAAATGATTTCTTCCATGTTCCACCGGAGAATCCCAGCAACCCAATCTCGCGTTTATATTATATTAATTTTATTAAAATTTGATATATTGTTGGTCCGTTGAATTACTAACATGGTATGAAAGCCTGCAGCTTTCCATATCACTTCATTTTCCCTCCTTTGTTTTTATCTACGCCGGTACCTATCTTCCAAAAGCCTTAATTAGCTTCTGAAATCTACCAGCCGATATGGTATGTTATCTAAAATAAGTATTATTAATTAATTTATTATCTAAAATATTATTCAATTAAGAACCAATGAAATATTTCTTCCATATATGAGTGGAATTGACATTACGTATTAAATTAGGTAATTATCCACCGGAGAATCCCAGCAACCCAATCTCCCCTGCCATCACGTATAAAATCTGGCGTTTATATTATATTAATTTTATTAAAATCTGATATATTATTGGTCCGTTAAATTACTTCCTCTTTAAGTCTACCAGCCGATATAGTATATTATTTAATTAAGAACCAATGAAATATTCCTTCTATATGAGTGGATTGACATTACAATATAACCAGAGTATATATTCCTTCGTTTCAAAGCTTAACCATTACGGGATAGGCTTCTAAGATTCCCCTGCCATCACGTATCTAGACTTTCCTGCTTATTATTGGTAAAGCAATTTTTATGAGGCATGGATTATAATTAAGGCGTAACCAAACAGTTATCCAATATAGTTAATTTTCAAAATAGAAATAAATGAGATAAAGATATGAAAGGATAAAAAATTTGGGCGGTGGTAAAACAACGGACGCTGGTCAATCTCCCTGTCATCACGTATTAAATTAGATATTATCTACCGGAGAATCCTAGCAACCCAATCTCCCCTGTCATCACGTTAAATTACTTCCTCCATTGGCTTTCTATATCACTTCATTCTCCTTCTTTAAGTCTACCAGCCGATATGGTATGTTATCTAAAATAAATATTATTAATTAATTTATTATCTAATATTATTCAATTAAGAACCAATGAAATATTCCTTCCATATATGAGTGGGATTGACATTATAATATAACCAAATTGGAGTTCGTTTCAAAGCTTATTCCAATCAAAGATCGTTCAAGGATGGTATGTAGACCATTATGGGACAGGCTTCCAAGATTCCATTGCCATCACGTATCCAGACTTTCCCATAACTAGCCTATTATTTGTTATACCAAACATGACCCGTATATACCAAATATTATAACATTATAATTTATAAATAGTCCAATTATCGCAATACACAACCCAAAAATCTGGATCCAAAACTCTTTCGCAGAGAGATCATGGAGGCATCGTCGATAGCGATCATGGAGGCATCATCGACGGCAATCATGGACGAGATTATCGTCCGCTTGGTCCTAGCGCTGATGCTTTTCGTGGGGATGTACCGGGCCATCATCATCCTCATGAGGATGCTTTTCGTGGGAGTGTACAGGGCCATCATCATCGTCAAACTCTTGAAGAAGCGTCCCGAGAGGCGATGGAAGCCCATGCTTGAGAAAGAAGCAATGGATCGAGTGAACGCTGTGTTGCAAAGAAAGCTCAAAGAAGTCGAATCAGGGATTGGAAGGCTACTGGAGCACCCTCCGTCGACGTATATCCACGACGACGACGACGAAAGGAAGGTCAGTTTGTACCAGACTGCTCGAAAGATTGATTTCATCAAGAATCT
This sequence comes from Calamus simplicifolius, assembly GCA_900491605.1. Classification (NCBI taxonomy): domain Eukaryota; kingdom Viridiplantae; phylum Streptophyta; class Magnoliopsida; order Arecales; family Arecaceae; genus Calamus; species Calamus simplicifolius. Next base: position 39,339 of record UESW01003540.1, read on the forward strand.
GCTTACGGCCGAGATGAATTCACGCTCTCCGCACAGGCCGGAGAACTTGATTCACATAGCCACGAGGCTGTCCATCCTTCAGAAGTCCTTTGTCGAATGGGCGAGTCCTACCAGCAAGTTGGATGAGACCTTTGCCAACGGGGTGGAATCAGCAGACAACGATGGGGCCATCGACAAGTGTCCTGATACGTCGGCCTCGGGCTCATGCACTAAATCTAAAGCAGAAGCAATGAAGCATGAGAAGAGGGTCAGGAAACGTGTTTTTACAGCTGAAGAGAAGGGAAAATGGAAGGTAATGGAAGATGAGAAAGAAGCAACGAAGCATGATACGTCGGCCTCGGGCTCAGGCACTAAATCTAAAGTAGAAGCAATGAAAGAAGAGACTGGGAGGGTACGGTGGAGGTAAACGAGGACGAGAAAGAGGGTATAGAGAAGAAAGAAGAGGTAATTGGTGAGAAGAAGACAGTTGGGGAAGTAGAGAGAACTGAAGAGAAAGCAGGGGAGAGTAAAGACGAGATAATTGGTGAGAAGAAGCCGGGACAATGCCGTGGGGTGAGGAGCTGCATGGCCATGGGCTGCGCAGCAATAGCAGGATTCACGAGTGCATTGATTTTAGTGGCACTCGCAAATATCGCTTACGTGGGGAAGACGGTTTACCTTGTCCCAACCTGAGATGAGATGGATGCCTTTCTTCTTTTTATTTTTAATCGAATGAATCTTTCTTAATTTTTTAGTTTAGTTTCATTATGTACAAGTTTAAAGATATATGTTGACTGAGTCATCGATATAATGCAATTTATGGTTTAGAATCGTTTGATTCACTTAACCGGCACACCATTGGCTTAGTATGAGATGATTGGTATGCTGTTGATCTGGTACTAATGCTCTGTACTGAGTCGCTTGATGGTCGCAAAATACCAAGGGGATCTACTCCTAGGTCTGGACGCAATTGATCAACCTTGCCCATTGCAAGAAGTGCATGAGGAGCACTACATATGAGAGAACCATATCGAAATTATAAAATTGTTTTAGGAGCAAACTGTAACACATGGAATCTGGTCCCAACAAAGAATAAGAAACATACCTCCCTAACTGCAATTTTTTCCAACCCTTCTAAAAGAGTGTGCACCTGATACAGTGCAAGAGTATTTTCAATGAGACTGTAACAAAACATCAAGCCAGCTTAAGTGTTTTATGTTAACAGAATGCTAGGATGAAAACCTGCCAGAGTTTAACATCTCTGAGATCTTGATGAACTTTCACATGTGTATTAGCCTGCCCAGAGTGACCAAGGGGAAAACAAAAGAGGGAGAAGACAGACCAGAATAGGCCCAAACACTGCAGCAGAATAGCATTAGACATCTCAATGAAAACATGACATCATGCTCCTGGCATGAAACTGCATGAGCTTCACATAAATTTACACCAGCATTTGACCTCCTGTGGCACCACAACTCCTACAGGTCTAACAATTTATGAACCAGCCTATGACTACTTTTGCTCATGTTATGAAACTTGTGCAAGTTAACTTAGCCACTAAGATGGCCTCTTGAAATATGGAAGCATGAGATAATTGAAAACACAGGGTAGAAAAAGTTTGTTTCTATAAATACCTAAATCGTATAAATTGCTTACACTATCATCGATCCTTAGGGCAAACCATGATCTACCATGCTTTCAAAAGATTTTGGCACTCTGTAAGAATATTTAAAATAATTTATTTATCATGCTACACTTGCATATAAAAGCACAACAATACCAAGGACCCAATAAATTTAACTAAGCTTTTTCCCGAAACTTTACAATGAATCCAAATTTTTAGCAATGAATTTTTTTTTTAATAATCCTTAGATAGGTTTGGCTGAAGAATCAGGGGAAAAAAAAAAGACCAACAGATATTTTAAGATTTTAGAGAAACTTAAAACAATGATGCACAAATGAATTTTGAACTCGGTTCAGAAATCAAGCTGACATATTTCTCTATATGTTAGTTATATTTTCCACTTGTATCCTGGTCATTGGATGTGCCTGTCTGCTAATATATTTCCAGAGATGTCTTTATTCTTGCAGGCACACATTTATGTACATTTCTATACATGTGTATGTGTGCCTATGTCTAGTATGTGAAGGCAAGTGGATAGGAGATAGAATGTTATTGCTGTCAAGATCATTTTAAGCCAAATTATGCAGGAATAATGCTTTGCCTACTTGGGCACAGAGTTCATATTTATTTCCCTCATGTATGTGAAAATCTAATATTTCTCCTTTTGACTCATTTCTTGAAGAGGAGGCAGATCATATTGGTTTTTGTTAAAAGCCAACAGTTACTTGGGTTAAACATTGTCTTAAGTTTCCCAAAGCTCCCCATTTTGTAAGCTATGAAGAAACATTTTACATATAATTTCTTTTATTTTTGCAAAATTCTCAATTACATGGATAGGTGAGTGCTCCATTTTGCATATAAGTATGCAAAGGTAACCAGACTATGCATATTATCACAATAGCATAATTCTCAATTACATAGACAGGCGGGTGCTCCATTTGGAGGGGCAGAAGGTGATTACATAATCTTTGGAGTAGCAATCGCCAGTGGAGATGGAGTGTCATAAGCATAACTGAAATAAGAAGGGCAAGCATCCTTGAACATCTTAGAGTACATGCTGGCCTTGCACTTCTCTGGCTTCCCATAGGAATTTCTACAACAGAACACATCCAAATCAAATGCCAGGCATGCACTCTTGCATGCAATGATGGCTCCACTTTGATCTAAAACCTGGAGTTCTTGTGGGCACATGCTGTTAATGCTCTTTGTGCACCCGCCAATCCAACACTTTTTATCAGCTGTCTTTGTTGAGATAGAAATGGGCAGATTGTACCCATCAACCAAACTAACATCATAGAAGCTAGGCTTGCTCTTATTTGCCTGCAATGAAACCTGCGCAAGCCAATGCACAAATAAGTAAAAAAGAGCATTGATTTTGTTGATAGGCATTACTCGCATTTTCTTCTCTATAGAATTTTGATATCAAGAAAAAATTTTGACTGCAATGCAACAGTTGTCATACTCTCTTTCTGGACAATCATACAATGTACACATATAAATTCTGACACATACTTCAGGAAATGGATTTTGTTTTTTTTTTAAAGCAAACTGATGTCCAGTCCTTCAATGGACTGGATTATAACATTTAGTTTCTAGTTTGTCCATCATACCAATATATAATTATCTTTCCATTATACATAATTATTTTTTATCTTCTCACTGTATATAACAAACAAAAGTATGAACAGTTATTGTGGCCAAAAATTAAAAATAATTGGTATGATGGACTAGATGTTACTTGATTGATCAACAAGAACTAAAGTTATGGTCTAATCTACTAAAGGGTTGGACATCAATTTGCTTCTTTTTTTTCGCTTATTCAGGATTCTGAAAATGTTGCTTTGGGTATAGATTTACTTTCAAAACTTAATTTAATGGTATTTGTTAACACATCAGAGTTTGTTAGCTTACATAAGGGCATTTTGTGAGAAACAAATCCACTTCAATCCAGTTTAATGTTTCATTATGAAAGCCATTAGAGTCCTGCAATGTTGAACACTCTTAATAAAAAAAAAATCTACCAGGAACTTTAGACAAGCAGGGGAGAGTAGAAGGTCCAGTACTGCCTCAGGTGTTGATCGAGTAAATTGAATCAGGTGACCATATTTCAAACATTGGAAGAACAAACACTAATTCATGGCCAGCCTAGCTACTTCAAATAGGTTCTCATCCATAGGCTAATGAATAAAATTCTGTCCAAAATAAAAGATAAACAACAAACAATGAATCAACTCTGGTTATGGATATTTTCTGACCATACTTTCTGTTTGGTTGTCAAGTTTGCCTAAATTTAAATAAAATTTAAAAATAAGTTCTATGAATAACAAATTTTACCAGGTTTTTATAAAACTTCTGATGATCTATTCTGTTAAAACTCACCATCAGCCAAATAGGCTTACCATTGGCAGTAGAATGAATATAAAGAAGAAGAAACATCCTACCTCCACAAGAGTGGCAGGAGGCAGGCCAACAGTTCCATTGCACGAGAGCAGGCTTTGGCAGTCGCCAGTTTGGCATCCAGGTTTAGAGGTGGAGTTGAAGTCGCAGCCGGTTCTGGCCCAGAATCGCCCATTCCATGTGGGTGGTGCTTGGACTCGCTTGGTTTGTCCGGATGGAAGGAAGAAGCCACCCTCAGCAATCACAGGATGGCCGGCGTTAGGGGCAGCCGCCGGCCATATTGGGAAGGGGCACTTGTTAACGATGTAGAATGCCACCATCTGTCCATTCACAAGGCCACCTGAAAGAAAGAAAAAAAGAAGGTTATTTGGTATTAGTTTCAAATAACAATGAATGAGATCTAAATCTGACCATAACCATCATGAGAAGCATGCATTGATCATCAACGTTGAATTAATCAAAAGTAAACGATTTTATTCTCATTTATCACTTTGATATCAATTTGGCTTTCTTCAGACCATTGATTCATGCATCTAGTAGCATTGATAGGGTGAGCAATTGTGATTGTTTTGTCATGGTGAATAAATTAGTGGGAAGATATATATTAATAGGTGTCTTACCTCTGTCAGCATGCAAGCTAGTGTGCAGGAATTCCAGGCAAAATTTTAACATAATATCTCTCAATCACTTCTGAGAATTCTTGACCCAAAGGCAGTTCAATTCAACTAGAGATGACCCCCAACTCAGGCCTCAGCTCATTTGGGTTGAGTCAGGATGATAGGTAGAAGTTAGAAGTCATCAAAATTTAGCTTCTAGATACCAACTGGTTTGCTGAAAGTCTGCCATCCTATGTTGAGGCGGTCATGTGTTTAGTTTCACTGTAGTGCTCTGTATTAAATATAGATTCATTAAAAGGGGTGGCATATTGGAGGAGTATGTGATTCTGGAGCCATTGTCAACTTGGTTTGAACCTAGTCCAGTGATCATTGGTGCCTTTGTTTCTCTCGAGTATCTTCTCTGTCTTATATTAAACAGCATTTGAGGTTATAGATTTAATGCTAGAAGATATAAAAGAACTGCTAGTAACATTTCATTGAAATAAGCAGAGTACATGAAAACTAGCAAAGAAAATTAGAAGAATATCAGTAAAGTAAAATAGAACTATCGGAATTACCAAACAAGATAAGCACACATAGCAAGGGAAAGAGAGAGTTAGGGAGCTTCATCATGAGCTGTTTCATCATTGGGTTTGAGGTATGAGGAAACTGAAAGAATGCAGGGGGTTTATATCTCTGTCTATATCCTGTAGTTGATGCAGTTTGATAGGTTTTGTTTTATCATTCTTGCACTGCAATTCAAGTATTTTTGGGATCAGAAATCTTTGCGGCCACGGCATGGTAGGTGGAGTTAAATGGGCCGGGCTGATCCATGATTAGTTAAGTTCAAAAGCTAGGACCTTAGCACTTGAGCTATTAACCATTAGCATGCACGTCTTCTCTTTCCCATGTTTAGGTGGATGGTACTGCTCTGAATAGGAGAAAGGCACCAATGGCATGTCTGTTCTTAGCCATAGGCTGTGATACCCTTCGGTAATGGTTTTCACCTCAAATGAAAAAGAAATGATTTGAAAAGTTATAACTTAAACTAATCTACTACCAATTAATTTATATTGAAGTTTTAAGCTCATGTGAATCCATCTTATTAACGGGTAATTAGATCAATAAATAGGCTTGAAACGCGATAAATGGTATCAAAGCTGATTCGGATATACAGAAGTTGATGGATAGATAGAAAGTCTACTCATAAGTTACAAATGGTATTAAAACCGACTCGGATATATGGAAGCTGATAAATAGGACAAAAGGTTTACCTATAGAATGATAGTAGAGAGCTATGTCATGGTGTGAAGCCACTTCTACAACTCCAACGATTCATTTTAGGATAGATTTTGATAATATACGACAAAGATATCACCTAATAAGGGGCAGAGATTGTAATGCCTTCCATAGATAATTTCACGATGAGAAAAAAATGGTTTAAAAAGTTATAACTCAAATTCACTTACTACTAATTAACTTATGCTTAAGTTATAACTCAAATTAATTAACCTATTAATAGGTTAATTGGGCCAGAATATAAACTTAAGGTGTTACATAAGCATTTTAGCTCCCATTCTTTGCGATAACACTTGGAATGCTAAGTTAATTTATAATTATGTTTTTTCTCAAAAATTGCTGAGCTAGATGAGTCACCCTAAGCAATGAATCATTGAATTTTTTCAAACATTTTTTAAAAAATAAATCCACAAAATAAGCGAAAAAACTGCTTTAAGCTTTAAATTATCCAATGCAGCATTGCTCAGGCCTCTCTCTCTCTCTCACGCGCACACAGAGTAGAGTTTTTAGGCTCATTTTTAAGCTATTTTTTAGAACAATAAAGTGAAGTAGATTAGGAGTCTAAACCTATCCGTAAAGACCTCCTCTTGGAGGATGGTTCGAGGGCTTACATCTTTGCCTTTCCTCAATTCTAGCCTGCTTCCTTGTCGCAAGCCATATTTCATCCTTTCTTTGATCTCCTAGCAACCCAAATTTCAAGTGGCGACTATAAACCAAAGCACTAGATAGTTTGAAGATTGTGTTCTTGTATCTCCATCATTTCCATTGGTTTTGCCTTTTTGCACCACTGTAGGTTGGAAGCAAATAGATTGGCATCCTCCTAACAACATCAATCTTACAGCATGAACTTAAGTTGATATTTGCATACATGATGGCATTCTATTGTCCTTTCCTTGAGGCATGTTCTAAAACCCAGTTACAGGCATCATGAGTAGGCAACAAATTAAGCAATTTACATGCAATGTAAGCAATGGAAATGGTACCCTTGAGGCACCTCTCTTCTATTATTGTCAATAAACATTACAAATCATAGTTGCTGATCCAACTTCACTAGAAATTCATATGGAAATCTAATTCCAAAACAAATCTGATTCCTTTAGAAATTGCATTCAAAAACACGGTGCCATCCTCCAAACCCGCTAAATGGGCTAGATACTGTGCCATCCTCTTCCATAAAAATAAAATTCTCTCTTTCTCCAAACAAAATCATTCCCTTTTTTTCTCTCTTTTCTCTTGTCTCATCGCTGCTATATCTTTCTTATGTCTCCAAACAAAAATAAACCATGATATTATTCGTTTATAGAAAAAAAATATTGAATAGCAAAAAAAATTAAAAAAATAAAAATAAAAATAAAAAAAAAAAATAATGTTCTTAGCAACATCTTCTTGACAATGTAGTAATGTAAAATTAATAACGTTTAACTATATTACTATTTAAAATTTAAAAAATAACTTACATTTTGTTATAAAAATATGAGGCCATGTCTAGTGTCGAGGTTGGGCATGACATATGATCTAGAATGAGAACTTTATAGAAATCTTGTGAAGGCAAAATTGGTGGGACTTGAGTTTTTTTTGTTGAGAGACTCTTCCATAGCTCTATTTTTCTATAGAAAGAGTGAGCATAGTAAATAATAAGGAAAGAGAGTTTTTTATACCAAATTCATGGTTATTTTGTTGAATCACCTCCAAATAGAAAAGCTAATGAGAATCTAATGAAAACTAGTTTTCTTAGTAGTTTCCCATTGGTTTGCATGCATTTCCACAAGAATATTTTTAACATTCTTAATTATTTTAGGATTATTTCCAACTTCCTAAACTACATATAAAGAAATTATTCTTAATACATTAAGGAAACTTTGTGAGAAAATATTCCAACCTAAGAAAATATAATTCAAGCCAAATCCCTACAAGATATATGTCTTGTAAGGTTAGCATACTGATAGAGATATAGACTAAAAGATATGCTTTATGTTATGTCTTTATATTTTAATAAAATTCATTTTGAGCAATGTGTGCCATTTACTATATATGTGCATATGTCTAGTATTTACAAAGAGTATTTGATCTAGTGTGTAGAGTACGGCTTACACATAGAAGACTAGATCATCGGTTCTTTTGGAATACAAGTTTATTGTTTACAGTTTTAGATGGAATTGGACACACCATCAGTAGAACTGTAGCATAAATTTTTAGTAGGTCTGTCTTGACTACGGGAATGGTTTATTCTAACTATTTGTGCTAGTACACTTTATGTGTATTGAACAGGACCCAGTTGAGTTAATTATTTTATACTGACTTTATAAAATAATTTAAAACTCATGAATATTATGATTACTTATGCTCTTAACCTGAATTCTATTTCTAGACACATATGTAGTGATTATTGCTTTGATTACACATAGAGTGAGATTCTATATGAGTCAATAAACTCAGTGGGTTGGGCAATAACATTATATATATGGTGAATATTAATAGTTGAAGGAATCCACGTCCTGTTAATTTGGATTGATGATATCCCCTTGAGAAAGCTTATAAGTTTTGATTGTATCAAATCTTGTAAGTGGATTTTGAATCCGATACATCAAATAAGTTAAGTGGATAAGTCTCAAGGATAATAAAAGCCAATTAAATTATAGTGTCAGTAATTAAATTTAATTGGTGGATATCTGTAATCTTAATGTGGGGAGATAATAAGTATTTAATATTAAAGGCTCAAAATATAAATTCGAATATGATTAGGAGTACAATTATAATTCTTTAGTGGAATGAATTATAATTTACGTAATTGAATCCTAACCCGGGGTAGGATTGGGAGATTTAATTACGTAGGAAGTCCTTTTCATATTTGCCTATTGGTCCCTGTTGTAGCCCTATAAATACCCTCTCAGTTGGTTGCTAGGGTTAAGGTTTTAAGAACGTTTTTGAGGAGAAAGAAAAAAAGAAACCCTAGGACGGCCAAGAGATCCCACCATCTTGTGAGAGAAAGAAGGTATTTTCGGGAATACGGCGGAAGGCTAAAAGGTTGAGGTCGAGCAATCGAATCAAAGTGTTCCAAAGTTTAAATCTGAAGGTATGATCTTATACTCATAGATTAGAACGGTAAAAGTTTTTTGTATTACTTATACGCTATAGCCGTGATCTTGGGGGTATTCGCGCTCCCCAACACATACAACTCTTGGATCCAATAATAGTTCATTCAAAAATAAAGTTATTACAGCTTTAAATAGACATTGGTAAGATTTGAAGCGCCTAAAACCCTAACATAATATGTGCAATATCAATATTTAATAATTTTATAAACATCAAGTAATTAAAAGTACCTCGCTAGGACTGTCTCCAAATTTGTAATAGTCTTTCAAAATATTTTCTCAATACATAATTAACATCAAATAAGGAAACTAATCTGAAATTTTTGGCTCTCCATCGCTTAGTGTATAACCTAGTTTGTGCTACTACTCATTATCTGAAAAATGACAAGAAAATAGATAAAGCGCTGCTAGCTAGCCTAATAAGATGCATCTAACATTACTAGCTACATTAAGCATAAAATAAAATTTTCACATGCATATATCACCATGAATTTGTAAAGAAAATAATGCATAAACCAAGAAAAGAACTCCATATTTAGCTTAAAATAATCAACATATGAAGGAAATATTTTCAAAACAAAAGTGATATGGCTAGATTTGATATAACTATTGAGGAAACCAAATTGATGAACCTATCAGAGTAATCTTTGTAACTGCCATGTCTGAATTGCCATCACCTCATCATTCATCTAGCAAGGCATTGGATATGCTACCACCATCACCATGTCTCTGCCATGATCCATCAATAGTTATGCACGCTAAATAATTATGATGCTTTGCATGACATTGAGTTCATTCCTGATACCTTCATCGCATTGTTGGAAGAATAGAAAAATAACATGAAATCCTCCCAACTAAGTTGGAAACCTTTTGCAATTAATATGAAGCGGAATGATACAACGATCACCTGCATGATACATCGCACTGTATTACAAAACAACAAATAAACGTTTAATTTTGCGGTCATGTATTCACCAAAGTAACACAACATTTGCAATAGTTGTTAATTTTCATGTCAAAAGATATACGCAAGCGAAGAGCAACGCAATTTCTTGACTCAAGATGTTGAAGCTAGCTAGAGTTGCAGGACTATGGGCTTTATTTCGACTTGGACTCCTCAAGTTACATGCACTTTATTTCAAGGAAAACACTTTGTACACCGGCCCCGGTGCAGCAACGCTGACGTGGACTGCACCGCGTCTTCCGATTGATCCACGTGGATCCGACGTGGATGACCTGACAGGCGGTATGGCTGGGCTTTGACGTAACGTTCTGAACGTGACGGACATTTAATGCTGTTCGTTTTTTTTAAAATTTTTGCGGATGAAAATGCCCTTTCGCTCCTTCATGGCGCCATTTTACGTTTTCTGTCATCTGTGCAAGAAGAACTCTGTTTCTTCCAGCTTAGAGGCTGAAAATACTTCAGCTACTGGACTGAAAAACCTTGATATTGGAGTCTGTGTAAAAAAACTTCTGGAGGAAATGTCAGCCGCAGCACAAAGTAAAAACTCTTTCTTCCCACACCCTAATTGAATTCGGCAGAAAATCAATCGCGACACCCCAGTTGAAATCTCACGACACCCTAGCTCTGGGGCGATGACACCCGTCTTATAAATGACCACATAGAGACAACCCGGCGACACCCTACTTCGAATTCTGCCGTTAATCCTTCGCGACACCATAGTTGAAATTCCATGATACCCTAGCTCTAGGGCGACGACACCCGTATTATAAATGACCACATAGAGAGAACCCGGCGACACCCTACTTCGAATTCTGCCGTTAATCCTTCGCGACACCCCATTTGAAATCTCACGACACCCTAGCTCTGGGGCGACGACACCCGTATTATAAATGACCACATAGAGAGAACCCGGCGACACCCTACTTCGAATTCTGCCGTTAATCCTTCGCGACACCCTAGTTGAAATTCCACGACACCCTAGCTCTAGGGCGATGACACCCGCATTATAAATGACCACATAGAGAGAACCCGGCGACACCCTAATTGAATTCGGCAGAAAATCAATCGCGACACCCCTGTTGAAATCTCACGACACCCTAGCTCTGGGGCGACGACACCCGTGCTTTAACATGACCCACATAGAGAGAACTCGGCGACACCCTACTTCGAATTCTGCCGTTAATCCTTCGCGACACCCTAGTTAAAATCCCACGACACCCTAGCTCTAGGGCAACGACACCCGTATTATAAATGACCACATAGAGAGAACCCGGCGTCACTCTAATTGAATTCGGCAGAAAATCAATCGCGACACCCCAGTTGAAATCTCACGACACCCTAGCTCTAACGAGACGATACCCGTGCTTATAAATGACCACATAGAGAGAACCCGGCGACACCCTAATTGAATTCAGCAGAAATTCAATCGCGACACCCCATTTGAAATCTCACGACACCCTAGCTCTGGGGCGACGACACCCGTCTTATAAATGACCACATAGAGACAACCCGGCGACACCCTACTTCGAATTCTGCCGTTAATCCTTCGCGACACCATAGTTGAAATTCCACGACACCCTAGCTCTAGGGCGACGACACCCGTATTATAAATGACCACATAGAGAGAACCCGGCGACACCCTACTTCGAATTCTGCCGTTAATCCTTCGCGACACCCCATTTGAAATCTCACGACACCCTAGCTCTGGGGCGACGACACCCGTATTATAAATGACCACATAGAGAGAACCCGGCGACACCCTACTTCGAATTCTGCCGTTAATCCTTCGCGACACCCTAGTTGAAATTCCACGACACCCTAGCTCTAGGGCGACGACACCCGCATTATAAATGACCACATAGAGAGAACCCGGCGACACCCTAATTGAATTCGGCAGAAAATCAATCGCGACACCCCTATTGAAATCTCACGACACCCTAGCTCTGGGGCGACGACACCCGTGCTTTAACATGACCCACATAGAGAGAACTCGGCGACACCCTACTTCGAATTCTACCATTAATCCTTCGCGACACCCTAGTTGAAATCCCACGACACCCTAGCTCTAGGGCGACGACACCCGTATTATAAATGACCACATAGAGAGAACCCGGCGACACTCTAATTGAATTCGGCAGAAAATTAATCGCGACACCCCAGTTGAAATCTCACGACACCCTAGCTCTAACGAGACGACACCCGTGCTTATAAATGACCACATAGAGAGAACCCGGCGACACCCTAATTGAATTCGGCAGAAATTCAATCGCGACACCCCATTTGAAATCTCACGACACCCTAGCTCTGGGGCGACGACACCCGTCTTATAAATGACCACATAGAGACAACCCGGCGACACCCTACTTCGAATTCTGCCGTTAATCCTTCGCGACACCATAGTTGAAATTCCACGACACCCTAGCTCTAGGGCGACGACACCCGTATTATAAATGACCACATAGAGAGAACCCGGCGACACCCTACTTTGAATTCTGCCGTTAATCCTTCGCGACACCCCATTTGAAATCTCACGACACCCTAGCTCTGGGCGACGACACCGTATTATAAATGACCACATAGAGAGAACCCGGCGACACCCTACTTCGAATTCTGCCGTTAATCCTTCGCGACACCATAGTTGAAATTCCACGACACCCTAGCTCTAGGGCGACGACACCCGTATTAAATGACCACATAGAGAGAACCCGGCGACACCCTACTTCGAATTCTATCGTTAATCCTTCGCGACACCATAGTTGAAATTCCACGACACCCTAGCTCTGGGGCGACGACACCCGTATTATAAATGACCACATAGAGAGAACCCGGCGACACCCTACTTCGAATTCTGCCGTTAATCCTTCGCGACACCCCATTTGAAATCTCACGACACCCTAGCTCTGGGGCGACGACACCCGTATTATAAATACCACATAGAGAGAACCCGGCGACACCCTAATTGAATTCGGCAGAAATTCAATCGCGACACCCCATTTGAAATCTCACGACACCCTAGCTCTGGGGCGACGACACCCGTCTTATAAATGACCACATAGAGAGAACCCGACGACACCTACTTCGAATTCTGCTGTTAATCCTTCGCGACACCCTAGTTGAAATCCCACGACACCCTAGCTCTAGGAAGACGACACCGTTCTTTAAACAGACCACGGAGATAATCCCCTCGACACCCTAGTTCGAATTCGGCCGTTAATCCTTCGCGACACCCCTGTTGAAATCCCACGACACCCTAGCTCTAGGGCGACGACACCCGTCTTATAAATGACCACATACAGAGAAATCGGCGACACCCTAATTGAATTCGGCAGAAAATCAAACGCGACACCCCAATTGAAATCTCACGACACCCTAGCTCTAACGAGACGACACCCGTGCTTTAACAAGGCGGAATTTGACGTCACCGTAGTACTAATTCGACGACACCCTAGTCACTGAGCCATGCCATATTTCCAAGAAAAGTTTGTAAACGTGGGCAGTTCCTATGGGTTCGCGGGTCTCATTGATGTGATCGTGGCGATCCGGGTGTCCTTTCGTATTTCTCTTAGGTCGGCATAAACCCTAGAATCAATCGTCTGTTGCCCGAGAAGCCATCTTTTTGCTCAAGAAGCCATCCTTCGTCTCTTGCTCGAGAAGGCACTGGTCTCCTTTTCCCTCCTGAACTTGTTCCATAGTTCATTCTTCCGAATACGTCATTCATGGAGATGAGTGCTTTCGTTTGTGCACGAAGACCGCGAACAAAGAAGAAGCAGACAGAGAAAATGGCGGAAAAATGCAAGGACCTGGTACTTCGTTCGACTGAGGATGCGGCTCCTTCGGTATGTTTAGCACTATATGAAATATTACGACATTCTATATTAAAATTTCATGACATGTATGTATTCTGTCTTACCCCCTGTTTCGTTGACAATAAAATTGTTCCAGTCCCCCCAGTGAAGGCTTCCCAGCTGTTCAAGAATAGCTGCAGGCCGGCAGTATACGTTCAGAAGGTTTGGAGGATGGGGTTCTCTAGACGTCATACAAAACTGATTCGAAGGACACCATTTGGTGCCTTCGTCGACATGCAGACGTTCACAGTCGACGGGCGACTGCTAGCAGACATCATAAGATGTCACAATGGAGGCGACGAGTTCATGTTTTGCGGAAAACGAGTTCTATTCAGTGCCGACGAAGTCGCACTCATTCTTGGACTTCCAGCTCATGGGAAGAAGATCGACACGTCCAGCCAAATGTTCAACGGAAGTTTGTTCAGACGGTTTGGCCAGGGTTTAGATCTTCGCCAAGAAGGTTTGGAGAAGTTGATATTTCAACTCCGACCATCTAAAGTACAGGAGGATGTCGAGGACACCGTCCGACTTTGGATCGCATACATGTTGGCCATGTTTTTGGCTCCAAAGTCTAATCAGAGATGTCCACGGTATCTCATCCAGCACTTGGATGATTTAAGTCAACTGGGTAGCATCGACTGGGCATCGGCACTGAAGGAATTGATTGTTCTGGCTCTCCCAGAAATAGCTGCTTGCTTGCGTTCCGAGGAGCCGGTGCACTCAAAGAATGCAAAAAAAGTTAGGAGGCAGCCTACCTTGTTCGGATGCTCGGCAGCACTGGTGGTAAGGATTATTGAGACACATTATTAGTGTTGAGACAAAATTTATTTAATATTACTTTATTTAATATCAAAAAAATTTATGTTCAGGCGTGGTTCCTCGAGCATACATCAATGCGAGAGCCGGCATACCCTGATAAACGGCCCCGGCTGTTGAAGTGGTATGACCACCAAATTAAGATCCAATCGGTTCGGGTTGCCGACTTGCAACCTCAGGACTTGGTAATCTATTTCATAGCTCCATTGCTCTGACCATTTTATCAACTTAATGCGTCAATATGTTCAGTTAATATTAATTTGTTATCATCTTGTGTTGCAGATGGAGGGAGCTACTGAACCATTGCCAGAAGAGCTATGGCTTCTCCCTCAGCAGATAAAACCGTCCCCCCCTCAACAAACAGATACCTGCGCCCCTCAACCAATGGATAGCTGCGCAAGATGCGCCGAGTTGACGAATGAATTGGAGTGTGTTAAGGATCAACTCGAAGATGTCAGGCGCAGGCTGTCCATTGCTGAGAGCCTCCTCAATTCACTGGTCAGAAAGGAAAGTTATGCAATAAAGGAGGAGGACAAGGGGGACGAGAAAACAGAGAAGGTGCATTCGTTGGAGTTGGTCCTCCGCGAGCCTGGTAACGTAAATAGTGAGGAGAAGAAGATGGAGGAGGACCATTCATCCGAGTTTCCAATTGAGACAGGGAATGCAAAATCAGAGGACGACATATTGGAGGGGGATTCATTGGCTGATAAAACAGAGCAGGGGAATGAAAATAAAGAAGAGTCCATATCCGATAATAAACTTGGCACCCCTGCGCCAAAGGATGACAAAAGGGACTTAGAAATAATTGGAGTGCCGTCGCTTGTTAGGAGGATTAAAAAAGAGCCGAGGAAGCGTAAGGCATCCACGGTCGTCGGCAAAAGTTATGAGACAACCCGACCTAAAAAGTCGGCGAAGACAGTGGGCATTTCAAAGCCCAACACAACGGTCGAAGAAGACCAAATAATTATTCAAAATTTTTGAGCGAGCGACAACAAACCGACGAGATCGTCTACACAAATATGTTTAATGGCGTTGCAACAAGAAAAAATCTTCAAGATCTCATTAACAATGAGATGATAATAGATGATGTAAGTATATCAAGAAACATGTTATAGTTGTTGATTTTAGAATTATATTAATCGTTTAACATTCATTGGCAGATAATTGATTGCGGCCAGGAGTTTCTGATGCGAAACTGGGCAGAGCATCCTGACCGATATCATAAGTGCATAATTGCATCAGTTTTCGTATCTGCTCTATGTCTGACTTCCTCATCACCTGCGCATGAACTTGCTGGATCATCTGGGGCTGCGATATTTGACAATGTATCGGATGAAGATAAGTCCCAATTCCGGTTTCTTTTTACCATTGTAAACTCTGATAACTCGCACTGGCATTTGGTTGCTGTCGACATGGAAAGGAAGGTGTTCATGCACTTGAATTCAATGAAACGCAACCCGAAGTACAAGGCCAATGCAAGGAAATGGCATACAATTCTAGGCCACATATTCCATATCTACTGCGATAAGAAGGAAGCAATGGAGTGGCCGATAGAAGATATTTCGGATTGCCCAAGCCAACCGAGCGGATCGCTGGATTGCGGCCTGTACTGTCTGAGATACATGGAATGTCTTGCTCGACGGGACAATCCTGATATGAAGCTGGATTTCAGTGATGAGGAAGTCAGAGATTATCGGCGACACTTAGCTGCGACGATATTGAGAGAGGGCCTGAACAAAAAGATTAGCGACATTGTCGAAAAATGTTCTTAATTTTTGTATTCGTCTTTGAATGAACATTGAATGTAAATTATTCATATTAACACTGATTAATATTTAATGCAAATATTAAAAATTTTATCACTGCGAGCAGGAGTGTCCTCGATGTCTACGAGACATCCCAGACCAGAGCTTGCGAAACGACTCCGAAGATTTTAGCTCGACGACACCCTAGCTCATGGAAAATGACACCCTAGTCTGCGCGGCAACACCCGAAAGGGAAACATAAGAGACATCCCAGAGCTTGCGAAACGACTCCGAAGATTTTATCTCGACGACACCCTAGCTCATGGAAAACGACACCCTTGTCTTGCGCGGCGACACCCGAAAGGCGAAACATAAGAGACATCCCAGAGCTTGCGAAACGACTCCGAAGATTTTAGCTCGACGACACCCTAGCTCATGGAAAACGACACCCTTGTCTTGCGCGGCGACACCCGAAAGGCGGAAACATAAGAGACATCCCAGAGCTTGCAAAACGACTCCGAAGATTTTAGCTCGACGACACCCTAGCTCATCAAAACGACACCCTAGTCATGCACGGCGACACCCGAAAGGCGGAAACATAAGAGACATCCCATAGCTTGCAAAACGACTCCGAAGATTTTAGCTCGACGACACCCTAGCTCATGGAAAACGACACCCTTGTCTTGCGCGGCGACACCCGAAAGGCGGAAACATAAGAGACATCCCAGAGCTTGCGAAACGACTCCGAAGATTTTAGCTCGACGACACCCTAGCTCATGGAAAACGACACCCTTGTCTTGCGCGGCGACACCCGAAAGGCGGAAACATAAGAGACATCCCAGAGCTTGCGAAACGACTCCGAAGATTTTAGCTCGACGATACCCTAGCTCATCGAAAACGACACCCTAGTCATGCGCGGCGACACCCGAAAGGCGGAAACATAAGAGACATCCCAGAGCTTGCGAAACGACTCCAAAGATTTTAGCTCGACGACACCCTAGCTCATGGAAAACGACACCCTTGTCTTGCGCGGCGACACCCGAAAGGCGGAAACATAAGAGACATCCCAGAGCTTGCGAAACGACTCCGAAGATTTTAGCTCGACGACACCCTAGCTCATGGAAAACGACACCCTAGTCATGGGCGGCGACACCCGAAAGGCGGAAACATAAGAGACATCCCAGAGCTTGCGAAACGACTCCGAATATTTTAGCTCGATGACACCCTAGCTCATGGAAAACGACACCCTAGTCATGGGCGGCGACACCCGAAAGGCGAAACATACGTAGGTTTCCGTCTTTCGGGTGTCGCCGCGCAAGACTAGGGTGTCGTTTCCTTGAGCTAGGGTGTCGTCGAGCTAAAATCTTCGGAGTCGTTTCGCAAGCTCTGGGATGTCTCTTCCGCCTTTCGGGTGTCGCCGCCCATGACTAGGGTGTCATTTTCCATGAGCTAGGGTGTCTCGTATGTTTCCGTCTTTCGGGTGTCGCCGCGCAAGGCTAGGGTGTCGTTTTCCATGAGCTAGGGTGTCGTCGCGCTAATTTCTTCAGAGTCGTTCGCGAGAACTGGGATGTCTCGTATGTTTCCGTCATTCGGGTGTCGCCGCGCAAGGCTTGGGTGTCGTTTGCCAGAACTAGGATGTCTCGTATGTTTCCGTCTTTCGAGTGTCGCCGAGCAAGGATAGGGTGTCGTTTTCCATGAGCAAGGGTGTCGTCGCGCTAATTTCCTCGGAGTCATTCGCGAGCATTTCATTTACGACCGAGCAACCATAATTCAAAAGTTACGACATTCGTGTTTTATATATGATCTTGTGTAAGTTGACTCAATACATAAGCATCAAATTCATCCATTAAAGTTTCTGACGGCGGAACAATTATCTCCAGGTCCTCTTCAGTATTAATAGACTGCAAACAAGTCTGCCTGCTACTTGAAGCAGCTCTTTCCTTGGCCTGATTTTTCCTTGATCTTTTTGCCTTCTTCTCGACTGCACTCTTTAATCTGTTCTCTCTCGGGCGACCTTTCGTCCTAATTTGTTCAGGATCTTGAATTACCAGCTCTGAACGTGGTTTAGCTGCGCAGTTGGCATCCACGGCAGTTTTGAATAGAGGCGGTAGACCATCCATCACTACATTAAATGCATCTTCAGACATGGAGGCTATCTCTGCGAGCTTCGTCATCCGATGAGACAGCAAACTATATCTACAATCATAAACATAATATTAACGATAACAAATATTAAGACATTTCAATTAAAAAATTGTCACTGCGTACCGTGAGTTTCGTGTGCTTTTATCATAACCCTCAGTATTGCAGTCGAATTCGTCGAATTGGTATTTCATGTCCTTGCACCATCTCTTCAAGAAGTATTTATCTGGTAAACGAAATACGTCATTTTGATGAAGAACCAACAGGGCATGCCTACACTGGTACCCCTTGAACTGAAAGGATCGGCACTGGCATTGGACATCCTCAATATTTCTATCGTATGACACGATATAATCTTTGATCATCTCCTTGCCAATTCCATCGACTTCAATCCTTTCATACGACTTGACGGAATATATACACGTGTTGCCAGCTTCGTTGATCAATTTTGTATTTGATGCAGCCATTTCAAGGATCTCATTCTAGAATTTTTTGAAAATGCTCCGTGTATACCTTCCTGTAGCTTGTCTCTCAAAAGGTGATGATGTCTTTAGGAAAGCTATCGTTTGCAAAGTCCTATTATCTTCCTCATTTTCGGCCTCGTATCGTTTTTCCAAGGCATCTTCGTACTTACTTATAAACTCCGTTAGTGTTGTCTTCGAATTTATAAACCCATCGAAGAAGTGATTAATGCCCTCGCTCCTTTGTGAAGATGACATCCCTGTTAAAAATTTTGTCAACCAAAAATTAAAAAAAAAAAGCGTTTAAATGAATCATGAACCAAAGCCATTGACATACAAACCTGCGAAGAATGTATCCTTGAGGTAAATTGGGACCCATTTTTCCCGACATTCGTATAGGACATTGAACCAATCTATAGACTTGCATTCTTTATATTTCTTCATAACATGTGCCCACCTTTCCTCGAATGAATTTATGGTCAATGAATCATATATTGCCTCATCGAAATCAACCATAAACTTGGGATTTGCCGTGCAAATGTGGCCAATCTTTTCCGGTATCTTCTTCAATATATGCCAAAGACAAAATCGATGTCGTGTGTTAGGAAAAACTTCTTTGACAGCAGCCTCGATTGCCTTATCTTGATCAGTAATCATGGCAATAGGTGCTTGACCACCATTTGCATCCAGCCAAGTCTTAAAAACCCATTTATATGTCTCAGTACTCTCATCAGACAACAATGCGCATCCAAGCAAGGTTGACTGTCCATGATGGTTCACCCCAACAAATGGACAAAAAGGCATTTGATATCTGTTTGTCAAGTAAGTTGAGTCAAAGCTTAGAACATCACCGAAGTATGTGCATGCCAATCTTGACCTTGGATGAATCCAGAAGACAGACCTCAGATGACCATTATCATTGAGGTCTAAGGAGTAGAAGAAATTGGGATTTTTGAGTTGCATTTCGGCAAAATGAATTACCATCGACTGAGCATCTCCTTCTTTCAGCTTAGACTGACGTTCGCGACAAATGAAGTTACGAGCATCCTTCTCGGTGAAATCCAATTGTCCTCTGCCCCCTTTTCTCCTTGCTATGGCAGAGTATATCTGAGTCGTCGGAACATTCACGGCATGTAAATTGCTGATCTCTGCCTTCTCTGGTGTGCTGATCCTCCTATGCGACCGTAGATAACCAGCTGATGTTATGGACAGCCCATGGTTATGTTCTAGAGAAACCTCATCCAAAATCCACTTACCACTTGTAGCATTCAGTCTTGCTTTTATGGATGCCATACAACCAACTTTCCTAGTATCCCTATGATTCATACTCTTCTCTGATTTTCTGGATTTTCCTTGCCTCCAACACGCCAGGTGCTTGAAGCAAAGTTGTTTTTTGTTGTTGGCCCTGCTACACACTGTTGTGATTCCAAAGCCAACTCGTTTCGCGTATCCATTGTAGAACGTATATACATCATCGGCTGAATTGAATTCCATCCCAGTTTGAGGAACTACAATATCATCCACTGCATTTGGATCGACGGGTGAAGCTGTACGGCCGGGAGTGTTATCTTCTTCTTTCCGATCTACATTTTCAGCATCAACTGTAAAAATAGGCACGCATTCATGAACAGCAACTCCTACGCGACACCCCACGTTGAAAGCTCACGACACCCTAGCTTTAAGGCGACGACACCCGTGCTTAGAACTGACCGCACGGACAATCCCCATGACACCATAGGAGAATTGGTTTTCGGCCGAAACTCCTTAGAGACACCACTGTTGAAAGCTCACGACACCCCTAGCTTAATGCGACGACACCCGTCCTTAGAGACATCACTGTTGAAAGATCACAGAGAGACACCCGCGACAACCAAGTTACTAAAATTTAATTTTATTTATCAAAAAAAAAAAAAATACATTAGCCCTCACTGGGGCTTGTCTCCTTCGGTCGCTGCGTCGGCGATCTAGCGATGGAGGGATGCTACTTTCCCCTCCAGGTGGCTATTGGCCCGACGCAGGACCTCTATCTCTTTTGTTGAAACATCCTGGTATTCCTCGACCGCCAGCCTGAGTCGCTCGCTGATGGCGTGCGACTCAGCATAAACCACCGCGTCGATGGTGACGGTTGGGCGTCGGCTGCCATGACTGCCAGTAGATCTCACCTCGCCTCTAGAAGCCATCTTGTGGTCAGTTCAAGCTGGAAAGGTGAGTAACGATGGCATTCCCCCATCCTTATTTAAGGTACTCCTGGCGGGTGTTTCGATTGCCACGCGCCACCATCTCAGTCGTTGTTCACAGGAATCGAATCGGTGCGCCACCATGCCCCGCCCTCCACGTTGAGTTTCGAGGGATGGGGAACAGAACAGAGTTTCGGGAAGCAAACCGTCGTAAGTTTAACGTCGTCCCAAGAGAAAATTCACGACACCCAAGGATGATTTGGATTTCGGCCGAAACTCCATCGTGACACCCCACTTGAAAGCTCACGACACCCTCGCATCAATGCTTCGACACCCGTGCTTAGAACTGAACACGGAGAGAATCCCCGAGATGGGTGTTGTCCCCTTAAAGCTAGGGTGTCGTGAGTTTACAACTGGGGTGTCACGAGGGAGTTTCGGCCGAATTCGAGAAGGGGTGTCGCGGGGTTCTCTCTGTGATCAGTTCGACGCACGGGTGTTGTCGCCTTAAAGCTAGGGTGTCGTGAGCTTTCAACATGGGTGTCGCGAAGGAGTTTTGGCCGAAATCCAAATTATCCTTGGGTGTCGTGAATTTTCTCTTGGGACGACGTTAAACTTCCGACGGTTTGCTTCCCGAACCTCTGTTCTGTTCCCCATCCCTCGATACTCAACGTGGAGGGCGGGGCGTGGTGGCTCACCGATTCGATTCCTGTGAACAACCACTGAGATGGTGGCACGTGGCAATCGAAACACCCGCCAGGAGTACCTTAAATATGGATGGTGGAATGCCATCGATAATCACCTTTCCAGCTTGAACTGACCACAAGATGGCTTCCATAGGCGAGGTGAGATCTACTGGCAGCCTTGGCCGCCGCCGCCCAACTGTCACCATCGACGCCAGGTTTATGCTGAGTCGCGCGCAAGCAGCGAGCGACTCATCAAGATGGCCGAGGAATACCTGGCCGCTTCAACAAAAGAGACAGAGGTCCTGCGTCGGGCCAATAGCCACCTGAAGGGGAAAGTAGCGTCCCTCCAGCGTCAGATCGCCGATGCAGCGACTGAAGGAGACAAGCCCCAGTAAGGGCTAATGTATTTTTTTTTTTGATAAATAAAATTAAATTTTAGTTCTAAGCACGGGTGTCGTCAGATTAGAGGTTGGGTGTCGTCAATTTTAAACTGGGGTGTCGTCGCCCTAAAGCTAGGGTGTCGTGGATTTCATCTGGGGTGTCGCGAAGGATTTACGGTCGAATTCGAACTAGGGTGTCGCGGGGATTATCTCCGTGGTCTCTTGTTCAAGCACGGGTGTCGTCTCGTTAGAGCTAGGGTGTCGTGAGATTTCAACAGGGGTGTCGCGATTGATTTTCTGCCGAATTCAATTAGGGTGTCGCCGGGTTCTCTCTATGTGCACATTTATGAGACGGGTGTCGTCGCCCTAAAGCTGGGTGTCGTGGGATTTCATCTGGGGTGTCGCGAAGGATTTACGGCCGAATTCGAACTAGGGTGTCGCGGGGATTATCTCCTGGTTTCTTGTTCAATCACGGGTGTCGTCTCGTTAGAGCTAGGGTGTCGTGAGATTTCAACAGGGGTGTCGCGATTGATTTTCTGCCGAATTCAATTAGGGTGTCGCCGGGTTCTCTCTATGTGCACATTTATAAGACGGGTGTCGTCGCCCTAAAGCTAGGGTGTCGTGGGATTTCAACAGGGGTGTCGCGAAGGATTAACGGCCGAATTCGAACTAGGGTGTCGCGGGGATTATCTCCGTGGTCTCTTGTTCAATCACGGGTGTCGTCTCGTTAGAGCTAGGGTGTCGTGAGATTTCAACAGGGGTGTCGCGATTGATTTTCTGCCGAATTCAATTAGGGTGTCGCCGGGTTCTCTCTATGTGCACATTTATAAGACGGGTGTCGTCACCCTAAAGCTAGGTGTCGTGGGATTTCATCTGGGGTGTCGCGAAGGACTTACGGCCGACTTCGAACTAGGGTGTCGCGGGGATTCCTTACCATCCGGACTCTCAGAGCGAGGGGGGGGAAGAAAGAGAGTTATTCTTGCACGGATGAAATTCAGTTGAGCACGAACCTACGCCCTCGTCTGAAAGTCCGGTCGACAGGAGTCTACTGGAGTCTTCAAATATAAAAGTTTATCCAATGAGTTTTTCCCTGCCAACACCTCACGTCGACGTTCGCTTCTCTCTCTGAATTCGGCCAGGTCTGTAAGATGGGCCTAAGCTGAGGTTTTGGCAAGGAAAATCTTACAGACCTGGCCGAATTCAGAGAGAGAAGCGAACGTCTACGTGAGGTTTTGGCAAGGAAAATCTCATTGGATAAACATTTATATTTGAAGCCTCCAGTACACTCCAGTAGCCAGGTTTTTCAAAGCGAGGGCGTAGGTTCCTTCTCAACTGATTCCTTAGCATCCGGACTCTCAGAGCGAGGGAGGGGGAAGAAAGAGTTCATCTTGCATAGATGAAATCCAACATAAATTGGCGCTAGGATGGAGCGAAAGGGCCGCATTAAAAGAGTTGCTTACAAAACAGTTATGACTCTCAGAGTGTCATAACTATTTCATTCTAAGGTAGTTACCCACGCATTAAACGCATTAACTAACTCTAACCAGAAAAAAACTGTTGATGTAATAAAGAAGTGGAAAGAAAGAGTTTTTACTTTGTGCTGTGGCTGACATTTCCTCCAGAAGTTTTTTTACACAGACTACTGACTCCTGTATCCAGGTATCGGCTAGCCTCGGAGCTGAAGTATTTTCTTTCTACCGGGGAAGAAACAGAGTTCTTCTTGTACAGATGACAGAAAACGTAAAATGGCGCCATGAAGGAGCGAAAGGGCATTTTCGTCCGTACGAAAATTTTAAAAAAAAGCGAACAGCATTAAATATCCGTCACGTTCAGAACGTTACGTCAAAGCCCAGCCATACCGCCTGTCAGGTCATCCACGTCGGATCCACGTGGACCAATCGGAAGACGCAGTGTAGTCCACGTCAGCGTTGTTACACCGGGGCCGATGTACAAAGTATTTTCCTTATTTCAATAGAGACAACCACATGGGGTCGAGTTCATTGCTTTGCAACCTCCTCCAATATTGGTCGTACTATCATTTATTGTCACAAACCACACATCTTTAAACAGGGCTGAAATGGGTGAGGTCATCAGGACATATTGTAAGTATAGGAAAAGACTTAATTCACCAGCATATTGTAAGTATAGGAAAAGACTTCCTTCGGTGCAGGCGCATCAGTCGTGTAGATTAACCATCGATACGTGCTAACAGCACGCATGCACACCAGCACACGTGGAAGGCCAATCCATTCGATAGATGCACATTTACTACACCAAAAAAAAAAAAACGGTGTAACAAGACTTTTCCTCGTAGTATAAGGTAGGTTTTTTTTTTTTTTTCAAGCTTTAAGCTGGATTCAAATCAAATCCGGCTAGAAACTCACCTGGATAGTCCTACAGTAACATATTTGGATCAAAAATTTGGTTGATAAATTTAATTCTTAATTTTTAAGTACTTGTATGAAAATAAATAATATTTAAAATAAGGATGGAGTTTAGGTAGCTTATATGTTGATTCAATTAACTCGAAATCATATAGCCTAAAACTTCACCACTCGAGTGAAAGTTAATGGATGGCATTTTTTTGGTATTACAATCTCTCTCATGCCCATTAACTTTTGATGTTGGTCCAAATATAATTTAAAAATTTATATAAAATTTAATGAATAACAAATGAACTTGAGTTATAAGCTTATAATACTTTCTTTCTCATTCAATGTGAAATTATTTTTAAAATATTAAAGAAAGAAAGAGGGATGAAATCAAACAACACACACGTAACATACGCATAACA
>UESW01003541.1:0-12986 GCA_900491605.1 Calamus simplicifolius
TGAAAGTTTTTGTTCTGAAAATGGAATTAATCATAACTTTTCAGCCCCTAGGACTCCACAACAAAACGGTGTAGTTGAAAGAAAAAATAGAACCTTAGAAGACATGGCCCGTACCATGCTATGCGAAAGCAACTTACCAAAGTATTTTTGGGCGGAAGCAATTAACACAGCATGTTACATCTTAAATAGAGCTTAATAAGACCAATATTAAAGAAAACACCTTATGAATTATGGAATGAAAGAAAACCAAATATAAAATACTTTCATGCATTTGGATGTAAATGTTTCATTCATAATAATGGTAAAAACAACTTAGGAAAATTTGATGCTAAATCTGATGAAGGAATTTTTCTAGGTTATTCAACGACTAGTAAGGCATATAGAATCTTTAACAAGAAAACCTTAATAGTAGAAGAATCCATACATGTAGTTTTTGATGAATCTTTAGCAACTGGATCTGAAAAGATTGATGATGAGGAAGATACAAACATAATTGAAAAAGATCTTGAAAAACTTAATATTGAAGTATCTTCTGATCATGAACAAGAGGCTAAAGATGATGATTCACATAAGGACGGTGATGTAATAATGATCATAATGATATAGATCTTCCAAGAGATTGGAGATATGCTTATAGTCATCCTAAGGAATTGATTATAGGTGATCCATCTCAAGGAATAAGAACTAGATCATTTATGAGAAATATTAGTAATCATCTTGCATTTGTCTCTCAAATAGAACCTAAAACTATTGAAGAAGCCGAGAAAGATAATAATTGGATGATAGCAATGCAAGAAGAACTAAATCAATTTACTAGAAATAATGTTTGGACACTAGTTGAAAGACCTAAAAATCATTCAGTAATAGGATCAAAATGGGTTTTTAGAAATAAATTAGATGAAAATGGCATAGTAATTAGAAACAAAGCTAGATTAGTTGCTAAAGGATATAATCAAGAGGAAGGTATTGATTTTGATGAAACCTTTGCACCTGTAGCTAGATTGGAAGCCATTAGATTGTTACTTGCATTTGCATGTCATATGAATTTTAACTTATTTCAAATGGACGTTAAAAGCGCATTTTTAAATGGATTTATAAATGAAGAAGTTATGTAGAACAACCACCAGGTTTTGAAGATCATGAATTTACAAATCACGTTTTTAAATTGCACAAAGCTTTATATGGTTTGAAACAAGCACCTAGAGCTTGGTATGATAGGTTAAGTAAATTCTTAATAGAAAATGATTTTACAAGAGGTAATGTTGATAAACACTATTTTTGAAAAGAAAAAATAAAGATTTGCTTGTAGTACAAATATACGTAGATGACATTATTTTTGGTGCTACTAACGATTCTCTTTGTCAAGAATTTGCAAAGTTGATGCAGGGAGAATTCGAGATGAGCATGATGGGAGAACTCAACTTCTTCCTTGGACTCCAAATCAAACAATGCAAGGAGGGAATCTTTATCAACCAAACCAAATACACAAGAGAACTACTCAAAAAGTTTGGTATGGAAACAATGAAACCCCTCGGAACTCCAATGAGTCCTTCATGCAAGCTGGACAAAGATGAAGAAGGTAAGAAGGTTGATCAAAAGTATTATCGAGGTATTATCGGATCCCTTCTTTATTTAACAGCAAGTAGACCAGATATTATGTTTTCAGTATGTTTATGTGCTAGATTTCAATCTGAACCTAAAGAATCACATTTAATAGCTGTTAAAAGAATTTTAAGATACTTAAATGGAACGAAAAATGTAGGTTTATGGTATTCTAGAGACTCAACTTTAAACCTAATTGCATATTCGGATTCTGATTATGCTGGATGTAAACTAGATAGAAAAAGCACAAGTGGTGCATGCCATTTCTTAGGAAGTAACTTAATCACATGGTTTAGCAAAAAGCAAAATTCAGTTGCATTATCAACTACTGAAGCTGAATATGTAGCAGCTGGAAGTTGCTGTGCGCAAATCCTATGGATTAAGCGACAACTTGAAGACTATGGTATCACACTTGATAAAACACCCATAAGATGTGATAACACTAGCGCAATCAATTTAACTAAAAATCCGATTCAACACTCAAGGACAAAACACATAGAAATTAGATATCATTTTATAAGGGAACATGTAGCTAATGATGAAATTTGTTTAGATTATGTAAACACTGAAGAACAACTAGCTGACATCTTTACAAAACCTTTAAGCGAAGAAAGATTTTGTTATCTTAGAGGAGAGTTAGGAATTTGTAACCCTTTTGGATAGATTTTGAAACCTCTAAGGAAATATATCTAGAGTTCTTTCAATTTCTCAAAATCTTAAGGAAATTTTATCTAGAACTCATATCAATTTGATCTATCAAAATCCATGATTTTTAATCATACTCAAAGATCAAATCCGGGTTCATTTCAGACACTCTGAAAAATTTTGATTTTTTACTCTGAAATGGTTTCGGAGCCGACTCGAGAGTATCGGAGTCGACTCGAGTTTCTGCTGAAACTCAGGAGTCGACCCCTTCTCTGAGCGAGTCGACTCGAGATCGAGTCTGCGCTCTGTGACTTACCCGAGCCGACTCTATGCTTTGCGCGAGTCGACTCGACGTGGTCCCAAATCGCTTTATTAGGGCACGAGCCGACCCATCGATCGATTCTAATCATTCCAAATCATTTTCAAAACCCTCCAAAACCCTTCAAACCTTCCAAAATCTTCCAAAATCCTTAAACAATCATTCCACTTTGATTCAATGGCCCCCAAAACCCGTGGTGCTAGTAGTAGCGTGCCGGGATGAAAAGAAGAAGACCGTGCGTCGACCCGTTCGCGAGCCGACTCCGGACTCTTCGCCTGCTTCCTCTTCGGACGACTCGCCTGCTCCTACTGCCACTACTCCTCAGGTAGATCACCTTGCGAGTAGAGTCATTACTACAGGAAGGAAGTTTGACTTTGATTTGTTTGAGAGAGAGGGATTGCTTGTAGGGTCACAGTTGAAGGAAATGGGATTTGAAAAGATATGCTCCTTAGACTGTCCTACATACCCAGCATTAGTTAAAGAGTTTTATAAAATTTGACTAGAGGGGACAATGGATTGGTCAGCATTGTTAGAGGAGTTGGTTTGAATGTCACTGCCATCATTCTCTCTAAATTATTGGACTTACCCCTATCAGGACCTTCCACTTTTGACCCAGAGGATAGGTCACCTGCCCTCACAAGATTATTGAATAGAAATTTTGAGGGATTTGAAGAAGTTTTTGCCAATCAGCTGCCACTGGACTTGAGATTGCTTCATAACATCTGCAGCAGGATTCTTTTCCCTAAGACAGGCCGTTTTGACTACTTGTCTGAGAGGGATATCTTTGTTATGGATGCTGTAGTTTCAGGCAAGCCAATCAACTTACCCATTATGATATTATGGTATATAGCTGATTGTGGGAGTAAGAGGAAATCCTGTCTTCCCTACGGCATGATCTTGACACAATTATTCAGAAGCCAAGGAATTGAAATTAGTGATAGTGAGCCCAGGAGAAATTTGAGACATACTGACTACTATTCATTGGCCACTATTCACCGCATGGGCTTCAAGAAAGTTAATGGTAGTTGGATAAGAAAAGGTCAAGAAGATGTTAGAGCTGAGGAGGACAGAGTTGAAGACATTAGAGCTGAGGTCGAGGCTGGACCTTCTGTTGCTGGACCGTCTGAGGCAGGACCTAGCATGCATTATTCTCCTCCACCTCAGACTTCATCTTTTTCTGTGAGATTTTCAGATGAGCAGTTATGTCAGCTTAGAGCTATGTTTGCAGAATTTGATAATCAAAGAAAGATGAAATTGGTCAATTGAGAGAAGATATTAGAGAATTAAAGGAAGACATCATTTCAAGACTTGACTTACTTTCATTTTCTGTTGGTACCCATGTGGATCACTCAATGCTGAGCTTAAGAAGATATTTGAAAGACTTCAAGGGATAGCTGATGGATCCAATGTGTATCTTGATAGAACTAATCAGTTAAGAAGAGATATTGATGCTGCAGTTGATCAGATACAAGTAACTATGAATGACTTTAACAAATCACAAAAGGATGATATCATGGAAATGATTGGACACTTAAAGAGTATAGTTTTCAAGCGTGTCAAATGATTTTGATACTTATCATAGTTTGTATTTCTAGATTTCCTTACTAGATTGTATCTAGGAAGTTTTGCTTTAATATGACTGTATTTGAACTTTGATGAATTTAAGTTAGTTTAATTTCATTACAATGAGATTATGTTACATTTTGATGTAATTTGACATACTTTTGAAGTAATGAGAAAAGTTATGTTCATTTCAATTATGAGTACCTTTGAATATCCTTGAATGCTTATGTTTAATTTGATATAATTTTGAATATCTCAATACTCAATTGATAACTTAGATGCTGAATGAATTCGAATGAATTTAATCAAGTTGATGCTCTGATGCATCTCAACCTTTTTGTTGATTACAAAAAAGGGGAGAGATTTATATGATTTAATCGTATATGCATCATCATATTTAAGAGGAAGAGATTTGTTTAAACCTTATATGCTTTTAATTGCCCTAATTAAATAAGGGGGAGAGAATTAAATAAGAAAAAGAAAATATATGTTTCATATAAGGGGAAGAGATAATTTGAATTTCATAAAGAAAAAGGTTTATTTGCTTAAGTTTTTGAATTTGAAAAATTTGAATGAATTATAAAATTGAGGTTCATAGGGGGAGCTACCTCATTGAGGGGGAGCCTTTCCATGAACACAAAAGTTGATTTTGGTATCATAAATTTTTAATTTTATAATGCATATACTCAATGTTTTTGTCATCATCAAAAAGGGGGAGATTGTTGAGAAATTATTGAAACATAATTGCCCCAACTCTATTGATTTTGATGATTTCCAAAAGCCATGAATATATTAATAGAAACAATGAATTATTTATCAAATACCATGAGTTTATTTAAAAATGAAAAATATAAACTATCAATGTTTACATTCAATGAGTTCTTGAATCAATTAAAACAAAAAAGAATTTTTATACTTGAGATTATACTTGAGATTTCATGAATTAAACTTGAGATTTCAAAAAGAATTCTTATACTACTCATTTGATAATCAATAACTTAATGGAAAATGTCTTGAATTGATGATCAAATCAATTCTATTCAAGTCACATTTATATTTAAATTTATTTGGGACGAGTTTTAAAGTCTATCAGAACATTTTTCTGATTTTTGTATCGCTCCCGAGCCGACTCAAGGGTTTTCCGAGTCGACTCCCCAAATGTCTGTTTTTCAATGTTGTCCTGAGTCGACACTTGAGTTTTCAAGAGTCGACCCCTGAACCTTCGCGAGCCGACTCATGGACTGTGCGAGCCGACTCGACTCAGACGGCAGAGAGGCTCATTTTTGAGCACTTCTCGAGTCGACTCCCCGCATATCTCGAGTCGACCCTTGAAAGTTAGGTGTTTCTGGAATCGAGTGTTCGAGCCGACTCACGCAGTGCTCGAGCCGACTCCACGGAATCTGGACGCGATTTTTTCTGGATGCCACATCAGCTCTAACGGTAATATTTTTGAATAACGGCTATTTTTCTATGTTTCTAACGGCTATATCTTTGCAGAATCTATAAATAGAGGAGCCTATTTCAAATCAATAAACAAAAAAAAACAAGAAAAAGAGAGATTACTGCCTTATCCAAAAAGAGGGAAAAACAGAGCTTTATTGGAAAAATCTTCTAGTTCAAAATAGAGTGATTCAAAAGGAGTGAAATCAAAGAGGAAGTTTCGTCTGCTCCAGATCATCAATCCACAAGAGTCAAAAGAAAATCCAAAAGCTTTTCAAAGATCAAATCGAAGGATTTTCAACATTCAACAAAAGGAGAAAAAGCTTCATCTCAACTCCAAAGTTTTCAAACGGTCAAGAATCTTGCTGAGGCCTGATTCAATACTTCAAGAGGAGTTAAAGAGGAGAAGGAAGAAAGCCAAAGCCACAACCATCTGCAATCTTATCAGGCTTTTCTAACCCTTTTTATACTTTATTTGTATATTTGCTCAAGGGGAGCGTTTCTATATTTAAACTCTGTTATTTTGGTTGTTTGCTGATTCAATCAGTGGATTGAATCAGTGGAGGTTATTATACCTCGTTGCAAGCCGGAGTGCTTGTGTTGGGTTAGTTGTGAGCCCGTGAAAAACAACGTGTAGGGTTTTGTGCTGGTGAGCCCGTGTAAAACCGGCTGGGTTCGTTGTGATCCCGGGAAAACAACAAGTTTGAGTTGTGAACTTGTAAAACAACTCGGCTGTAATCGAAGAGATTATAGTGTGGACCCAAGTGAATCTTGGGAGTGGACGTAGGTGTTGGTTGCACCGAACCACTATAAAATTATCTTGTGTTTGCCGTGCTATATTTTCTCTCTCTCTATCTCTCTTTATTATTTGCTTGTGTATTGATTAAAGTTAGCCTCTCACTTGCACATTTTGCTAACTAATCAACTAAAGTTAAAAGACTTAAATTTTTAAGAACCCAATTCACCCCCCCCCTCTTGGGTTGCCATCTGGGCCAACACCTCCCGAGTGGGACCCGACTTGGCTACCTAGACTGCGCCCCCAGCTGCACTCCGCGACTTCAAGTCAAGCTCAGCAACCACCCAAGCAGTGCCCTAGCAGCCATGTTGTGGGGCCCATGTATCTTGCTCTACTGCTCCACCACTCACCACTATTTAGACATCTCCCATTAATGATTAAAAATAGGACAACAACGTGTAATGTGAGGGACATGTCTGGCAAATGCCATAATGGCCGCTCATGCCCTGCAAGCCTGCCGCAGCCGTCCAAATCAAGCGGCACCCACTAACTCTACCATAGCAAGCTATATCTGACGGGACCTGGCCCACCAACCCTACTACAGTTACTCACTTCTGATAGGATATAGCCTATTAGCTCTAACATACCACAAGGAGGCAAGCTTCACTGTTGCTGCCCTTACCGTACATGTTTGATAAGTGGTTATACCTCAAGTCTCATAAACTCAATAAAATGGGTAAGAGGGACCCCCAATCAGGTAACAACAACTCATACACACTCACATATAGCAACTCTCTAAGACTCTCAAGCTTTCTCTTAAGCTCACGGCTGTTGCCCAGAGTACTAACTTGAGCATTGAAGGGTCTTCGTTGGAATCTCTGATCCCCGAAACTTTTACAGGTCACCAATCAAGGCGAAGCCTGCCAGAAGATCCTTGGCTCGCTGAAGAAGGCAACCGAATGCTCGTAGGAAATCAAGAGAGGTGATCTAGCGTCAACAGATTGGTGCGCCAAGTAGGGTTTAGAGCACGGATCATCAGCATGCTAGCATGTAGATCCTCACCCCTTCTAGATCAAAGATTGTGATAACAAGAGCCCAAGAGGTCTCTACCAAAGGCATGAGAGAACCCTTATGACGAGCTAAGCAACAGAAAGCCAGCCTCTCTACTCCACCATTGCCACTACCTCAAACTACTCAATAGGACCATCTTGCTACCCTCATCCAGCAAGTTCAAGCACTAGTGGTAACTGTTCAGAAGCTGCGGGAGGAGCACTCTATGCCATACAGTAGTAGCCAAGGGCCCTCTCTCCCCCTATAATTACTGCTTAGGCCAGCCATCTTCCACTAGCAGGAGTTTTCCCCATCAAAAGACTCATCACTACTATGCCTCATTAGAGCACCCCTAGAACAGCCATCAGGCTCACCAGTAAGAGCATCACCATAAGGCTCCTAGGAGCTTCTACTCCCCCTACGACTACTACTCAGGCCATCCATCATTTCACTAGCGAAATTTTTCTCGTCAAAAGACTCATCGCCACCATTCCTCACCGGAGCGCCACAGGATGGCCATCAAGCTCACCAGCAAGAGCATCACCACCATGAAGCCCCCAAGCAACCTCGATCTCCCACTCGCCGTTCAAACGATCACCCCTCCTTGGATAGTGATATGGAAGGGAACCCAAGCGAGGCACCAGCACCTTCCACCTCCAGACGACATGATTCTCTAGGGGGCAGGTCGTCAACATGCTGAAGTACCTAAATTAGCAGAAGGAGACAAACTTTCCTAAAGACATTTCACAAAGAAGCACCAGGCATACTACTTCATCCTCCAGTCTCTCCATGGGCTAAAGACAAACCTTCTGACTCCATGATGGATGCCTCCAATAGGCTACCTGGGTAGGATCTCCAACAAGTTACCTAGATAGGACCTCCTATCCTCTTCCAAAATGAAGATTAACTTCTCAACATCCCTCGAGCAGGCTCAAAAACCCCTGAGGCGATTTCAAAAGGCTCTTGAGTAGGTCACAGTGACCCTTGAGTCACCCCTTGAGCAGGCTCAGAAACCCCCGAAGCAGTTCCAAAAGGCTTCCAATAGGTTACAACGGCCCTTGAGTCACCCCTCAGGTAGGTCCAAAAATCCCAAGGCGATTCTAAAATGGTCTCAAGCAGGTCCTAGCGGCCCTCAAGTCACCCCTCGGGCAAGCCCAGAAACCCCCAAGGCGGTTCTAAAAGGCTCTCGAACAGGTCCCAGCGGCCCTCGAGTCACCCCTCAAGCAAGCCCAGAAACCCCCAAGGCGGTTTCAAAAGGCTCTCGAGCAGGTCCCAACAACCTTGAGTCATCCCTCGGGTAGGCCCAAAAACCCTCAAGTTGGTACCAAAGGTCCTCGGGTTGGTCTAAGCAGCCCTTGGGTCAGTCTTAATAGTCCTCAGATCGATCTTAGCAACCCCGGAGTTGATCGCAGTAGCCTCCGATCCGATCGCAATAATCTCCATCTCTGCCTTAGTGGCTAGCAAGCCTCTCGGATAGGACTTCGACCCACTCTGCCACACGACTATGCTCCATCTTTGCCTCAATGGCTCAACTTTGCTTCAGCGGCCTCATCTCGGTTTTGGCCTCAACTCTGCCTCAGCGGCCAACAACCAACTAGACTAATGTTAAAAGAAGACTAAGTCAACTTACAACTGGAAGAGATCAACTCCCTAGCTTATAGTTGATGAGCATCCACTTTCAGACTCCACGTCATGAGAGGATTACTGGCTGCTCCCAACTAGTCAAAGGTAACCAACCTACCTCCAACTTTGCTTAAGGCAAGCAAAATGCACAGCTTCATAGAACATGCAGATATGATCAAGAGTCCACACAACATAAATAAAATTATCAATATCAGAAGCAGTGCAAAAGGAAAAGAATTCTTCCATTAGGAAGCAATCAGAGCGAAGCTAGCATGCAAAGACAAGTGCAAAATAAGAGTTCTATACTCCTTTTGCATGGTGGATGCAAAGCACACAGTCACATAAGCTTAGAAATATGGGGGGCATCTAATGGGGCCAATAAACCCCATAGGCAATGGCAACCGGCCTTTGCTCCTAGACTCCTCTCGGATGGCCTCCTCTGCCTCCACAAGTGTCCCGATTCAGCACCAGGAGCTGAACCCTGCTCTCGACTCCTCTCGGACGGCCTCCTCCGCCTCCAAGAGTGTCCCAATCTGGCACTAAGAGTCGGACCCCGCTCTCAACTCCTCTGCTCTTGGATGCCTCTGCTCTCCCCATTCTCTCTCTCTCGATCTCTCTCTCAGAGCCGACATCAAGGAAGGGAAGGAGAGAGGCAGGTGCAATGGGAGGCCCAAGGAAAATACCCTCTTCTTCATTGTTCATCTCTTTCCTACCTTTACCCACCATCAGCGTCCTCGTTGCCCCCATCAACAAGCCCCCGATCAAACCTCGGCACTCTCGGTGTAACGACCTGTGTCCTTCAAGTAGTGCTCTGGCTACATGATGGTGAACGAGGAGCAAGGCAGAGCCGAGCACCTCTAGCAGGCCTCCCGAGTGGAACCCGACTCGGCCACCCAGGCTGCGCACTCCAGCTGACCTTCTGGGTACACTACAAGAAAAAAAATATTGCAACGCCCAAATGCATCGCTAAACATGCTATTGCGACGCAATGACTGCCTCGCTGAGATATCGTCGTAACCATAATTTATCGCAATTGCATCGCAAAATAGCGACTCTCTGCGACGGAGAGATGCATCGCAATATTGCGACGCACCAAAATGCATCGCTAAAATTAAAACTAAATTTTAATATTTAAATATTAATATTAAATATTACGACGCATTCAATTGCATCGCAATATTGCGACGCATTTTGCTACGTCACAATATTTAAAAATAAATATTTTAAATATAATAGCAAAATATAGTCGCTAATGCATCGCTAATAATTTTTTTTTAAAATATTGCGACACCAGGTCACTGCATCGCGTGTAATATTTATTAATAATATTTTAGATATATTAGCGATGCAATTTTAGTCGCTAATGCGTCGCTAATTAAATTTTTTTAAAAAATATTGCGATGCCAGATCGTTACGTTGCAATATTTAATAGTAATATTATGAAAATATTAGCGATGCAATTGAGTCGCTAATGCATCGCTAATTAAATTTTTTTTAAAATATTGCGACGCCAGCTCATTGCGTCGTAATATTTAATAATAATATTTTAAAAAATTAGCGATACAATTGTAGTCGCTAATGCGTCACTAATAAATATTTTTTAAAAAAAATAAAAATTAAAAAATTAAAACGGTTAATACAATTTTGTTACATTTAAATATTGATCGAAACATTCTTCACTCATATTGATCCAAACAATAATCATTCAATTTCTAAAAATAATTAATATATTAAAATTTTGAAGTTTTCATGTACAACATA
This sequence comes from Calamus simplicifolius, assembly GCA_900491605.1. NCBI lineage: Eukaryota > Viridiplantae > Streptophyta > Magnoliopsida > Arecales > Arecaceae > Calamus > Calamus simplicifolius. Next base: position 10,740 of record UESW01003541.1, read on the forward strand.
TAAAAAAAAAAAAATACATCAAGAATCTGAGCGATCACGTGGAGGCTGGAGGAACCTGCGACAAGCGGCTAACCATATCCTGCAAATGATGCATCTGATCTCGCACGTCTGCAAGCTCCTGATCCCGGCCTCGCATACGCTCCTCGAACTCCTGCTCGACCTCCTGCCGAAACCTCCTCTGCAATAGATCTTCCGAATGTCGTCTAAACGCTCGGCAGGAATATCACCAGAAATCGCGAGCTGAGGCCTGATGGGGAAAATATGAAGAAGCTCTAGTGCCCAGACCATAGACCCTGCGGTCTCGCGGCTGGGCACCAACAGCCTCCAAAAACACACGCCGACTCTCCTCTGCTGAGTTGACGGGCGTCTCCCCATCAGTGGAGTCGACCTGCGATGCCTGGGAGCGAAGCTCCTCGACTCGTGTCTTTGAATTATAAAATCAATAATAAATGAGTTAATAAATTTCTCGAAATAAAATTTTAGAAATTAAACAGATACTACATAAAGCTAATTTCTTACCGCAACCTCCCGTGATCGCGTGTCGACCCAGGAACCGTCCCTCCTGGTGTGTGTCGCCCTGAATAGACGAAACTCACCAGGATCTCCGCCCTCCTGCTCAGACTATAACAATAAAAAAATTTGATATTAATACAAATATTTGTAAATAACTAAAATAGTAATTAAAATATTTATGTTTTCTTACCATACGCGTCTGTGCTCCTGAATCGAAATGGAGCCCGAAGTATGGCGGGAGAGACCCGTGCCAGGACCGCCCTTCTCAGATCGGCGGTTCGTGCTGGCTGATGCGGACCTCCTGCGCCAGCCATCGGACTGCCAGGCCTGCTGCCACTCGTACCAAATACCCTCTGGCACGTGCGCAGGACGCTGACCCGATGACCTCCAACGATGAAGCATGTCGGAGTATCGGCGTCCCGTCAGAGCCTCCCATGCTGCCCTAATGGCATCATGGCTGGCAGGATCCCACGTAAACTTTTTCTGCATTAAAATAAACAGTTAGTTTCAGAATTTATTAAGATTAAGAAATTTTATATCAGTGATAAATTGTATTTAATAAGTTTACCTGAAACTCAGAAAAATAAAACTCCCTCGTGGCTGGAGATACGTGGCGCCAATCGTAGCCACTGGGATCTGCACGCCTCTGAAATACGGCGCTGATGTGGCTGGATACATGATGCTGCTCAATAAATCTGTTAAAAAAATGCATGTTTATAAGTAATTGACTTAAAAATATAAACATATATTTTTAATTAGTATATACTTAGCCCCTGAGCATCAAGTCGAAGTACGGTGCGGCCGATGGTGGAAGAACTCTCGGAGGTATGTGCCGATCGGCTGGATGGTAATACAATGTGGATGATCGAAGGCTGTGCGATGCTGGAGATCCGAACTCTCCATCTCCAAAGCTCATGTGATCTGATGCAGCAGGGCTACGTCCCTGCTCACTCCGTATGTCGTCGGTAGATCTACCTCTGCCCATCATACTGAAAATACTAAAGATTCATGCAATTAAATTACGATTAATGATTGACTATGTAAAAATTTAACACTTATAAAAAAAGTTGAATTTAAAAAAACCTCTATGTTTAATCGGTGTCATTTGTTTTGTGAAATGTTGGTTTCAACATCTGATGCCGTATCGGACTGCGATTCAGTTTCATTATCATCGGAAGGAAACCGAACATTTGCATCCGCAATTTCTTGGACATCACCATTTGGATCTCTAAGTGATGTTTCAGGAGCCCTTGTGTCATCCTCAATTGCATGCATTTCCATCTCATCCTCTTGAAATGCAGGGCACTCGGCTGATTGACTTGATGAACTCTCCTCTAATACGATTGTTGAACGTGGGACGATTTTAGAAACAGCCCACCAATCTCGCTTGTCGTTGCGCAAACTTGGATATCCGCAGTAAAACACTTGCTGAGCTTGGGATGCAAGGATGAATGGGTCATATTTCTGCAATCTTCGTCGATGGTTCACTTCAACCAAATTGTAGTCATTATGAACCCTTTTGCCCACAGGAACTATCGGATCGAACCAATCGCAACGAAACAATACGGTTCGTTTCATAGGCCAACGGGATATTCAACTTCAACCACCTCTACTAACTTTCCGTAATAATCCTGCATATTTGCTCCAACACTTTCTCCTTTAACACACACGCCCCAGTTCTGCGTGCCTCTTGAAGCTGCTAATCGTTCAATCTGAAATTTGTACCCATTAACA
>UESW01003541.1:18895-64248 GCA_900491605.1 Calamus simplicifolius
ATGCATCGCTAACTTGGCGCCAATATCCGGTGGAGAAATTATTTTTATTTTCTAGAAATTGCATCGCTAAGACGTCACAATTTTTTTAAATATTTTTAAATGATTAAAATAATAATTATAATAATAATTGCGACGCATACAGTGCGTCGCAAAAATTTTCTAACTATTTTATTACATATATTTATCCAAAAAACATTGCGACGCAACTAATGCGTCGCAATATTATATATGTTTTATTTATTTTTTTTTATTTATAAATGATAAAAATTAAAATTTAAGAATAATAATTGCGACGTAAAATTGCGTCGCAATATTTTTTAAACTTTTTCATTACATATATTTATAGAAAAAATATTGCGACACAACTTATGCATCGCAATATTATATTTCTTTTATTTATTAATACTGATAAAAATTATATTTACTAAAATAATTGCGACGCATACATTGCGTCGCAATATTTATTTTTTTTTCTTCGAAAATGCATCGCTACGACATCGCAATAATTTTTTTATTTATAAATGATATATATATATTTATGATAATAATTACGACACACAAATTGGGTCGCATATTTTTTTTATACTTTTTCATTACATATATTTATAGAAAAAACATTGCGACGCAACTAATGCATTGCAATATTATATTTCATTTATTTATTATTACTGATAAAAATTATATTTACTAAAAATAATTACGACGCATACATTGCGTCGCAATATTTATTTATTTTTTCTTCGAAAATGCGTCGCTACAGCGTCACAATAATTTTTTAATATTTATAAATGATAAAAATTAAAATTTATGATAATAATTGCGACGCACAAATTGCATCGCAATATTTTTTTATACTTTTTCATTACATATATTTATAGGAAAAACATTGCGACGCAACTAATGCGTCGCAATATTATATTTCTTTTATTTATTATTACTGATAAAATTATATTTACTAAAAATAATTGCGATGCATACATTGCGTCACAATATTTGTTTATTTTTTCTTCAAAAATGCGTCGCTACGGCGTCGCAATAATTTTTTAATATTTATAAATGATAATATATATAATTTATGATAATAATTGCGATGCACAAATTGCATCGCAATATTTTTTTTATACTTTTTCATTACATATATTTATAAAAAAACATTGTGACGCAACTAATGCGTCGCAATATTATATTCTTTTATTTATTATTACTGATAAAAATTATATTTACTAAAAATAATTGCGACGCATATATGTGTCGCAATATTTGTTTATTTTTTCTTCGAAAATGCATCGCTACGGCATCGCTACGGTCGAGATCGCTGACGATCCGACGGTTGCCATCGATCCCAGCCCTGATCCTGATCCGCCCGACCGATCTCGGACCACGGCGATCGATCTGATCGGCGACGATCCGACGATTACGATCGATCTAAGCCCTGATCCCGATCGCCACGACCAATCCCGGACCGTTGCGATCGTTCCGAGATCGCTGACGATCCGATGGTTGCGATCGATCTAAGCCCTGATCCCGATTGGCCACGACCGATCTAGGACCGTGGCGATCGGACCGATCGGCGTCGATCCGACGGTTGCCATCGATCCAAGCCCTGATCGATCCCGATCGGCGATGAACAATCTTGGACCGTCGTGATCGATCCGATAGGCGACAATCCGACGGTTGCGATCGATCCAAGCTATGATCCCGATCGGCCACAACCGATCTCAGACCGTTGCAATCCATCCGAGATCGGTGACGATCCGACGGTTGCGATCGATCGAAGCCATGATCTCGATCGGCCACGACCGATCTTGGACCGTGGCGATCGGTCCGATCAGCGATGATCCGACGGTTGCGATCGATCCAAGCCCTGATCCCAATCGGCCATGACCGATCCCATACCGATGCGATCGGTCCGAGATCGCTGACGATCTGACGGTTGCGATCGATCCAAGTCCTGATCCCGATTGGCCACGACCGATCTAGGACCGTGGTGATCGGACCGATCGGCGTCGATCCGACGGTTGCCATTGATCCAAGCCCTGATCGATCCCGGTCGGCGATGAACGATCTTGGACCGTCGTGATCGATCCGATAGGTGACAATCCGACGGTTGCGATCGATCCAAGCCGTGATCCCGATCGGCCACGACTGATCTCGGACCATTGCAATCCGTCCGAGATCGGCGATGATCCGACGGTTGCGATCGATCGAAGCCATGATTTCGATCGGCCACGACCGATCTCGGACCGTGGTGATCGGTCCGATGGCGACGATCCGATGGTTGCGATCGATCCAAGCCCTGATCCTGATCGGCCATGATCGATCCCATACCGATGCGATCGGTCCAAGATCGCTGACGATTCGACGGTTGCGATCGATCCAAGCCCTGATCCCGATTGGCCACGATCGATCTAGGACTGTGGTGATCGGACCGATCGGCGTCGATCCGACGGTTGCCATCGATCCAAGCCCTGATCGATCCCGGTCGGCGATGAACGATCTCGGACCGTCGCGATCGATCCGATAGCGACAATCCGATGGTTGCGATCGATCCAAGCCGTGATCCTGATCGGCCACGACCGATCTCGGACCGTTGCAATCCGTCCGAGATCGGCGATGATCCGACGGTTGCGATCGATCGAAGCCATGATCCCGATTGGCCACGACCGATCTTGGACCGTGGCGATCGGTCCGATCGGCGAGGATCCGACGGTTGTGATTGATCCAAGCCCTGATCCCGATCGGCCATGACTGATCCCATACCGATGTGATCGGTTCGAGATTGCTGACGATCCGATGGTTGCGATCGATCCAAGCCCTGATCCCGATTGGCCACGACCGATCTAGGACCGTGGCGATCGGACCGATCGGCGTCGATCCGACGATTGCCATCGATCTAAGCCCTGATCGATCCTGGTCGGCAATGAACAATCTTGGACCATCGCGATCGATCCGATAGGCGATAATCCGACGGTTGCAATCGATCTAAGCCATGATCCCGATCGGCCACGATTGATCTCGGACCGTTGCAATCCGTCCGAGATCGGCGACGATCCGACGGTTGCGATCGATCGAAGCCATGATCCCGATCAGCCACGACCGATCTCAGACCGTGGTGATCGGTCCGATCGGCAATGATTCGACGGTTGCGATCGATCCAAGCCCTGATCCCGATCGGCCATGACCGATCCCATACCGATGCGATCGGTCCGAGATCGCTGATGTTCCGATGGTTGTGATCGATCCAAGCCCTGATCCCAGACCGTGGCGATCGGTTCGATCGGCGATGATCAGACGATTGCGATCGATCCAAGCTTTGATCCCGATCGTCCACGATCGATCTCGGACCATGGCGATCGGACCGATCGGCGTCGATCCGATGGTTTCCATCGATCCCAGCCCTGATCCTGATCTGCCATAATTGATCTCAGACCACGGCGATCAATCCGATCGACGATAATCCAACGATTGCGATCGATCCAAGCCCTGATCCCGATCGGCCATGATCGATCTCAGACCATTGCGATCGGTCTAAGATCGTTGACGATCCGACGGTTGCGATCGATCTAAGCCCTAATTCCGATTGGCCACAACCGATCTAAGACCGTGGCGATCGGACCGATCGGCGTCGATCCGACGGTTGCCATCGATCCAAGCCCCGATCGATCCCGATCGGCGATGAATGATCTCGGACCGTCGCGATCGATCCGAGAGGCGACAATCCGATGATTGCGATCGATCCAAGCCGTGATCCTGATCGGCCACGATCGATCTCGGACCGTTGCAATCCGTCCAAGATCGGCGATGATCTAATGGTTGTGATCGATCGAAGCCATGATCCCGATCGGCCATGACCGATCTCGGACCGTGGCGATCTATCCGATCGCCGACGATCCGACGGTTGCGATCGATCCAAGCCGTGATCCCGATCGGCCACGACCGATCTCGGACCGTGGCGATCGATCCAATCAGCGACGATCCGATGGTTGCGATCGATCCAAGCCCTGATTCTGATCGGCCCCGATCGATTTTGGACCGATCGCTATTTAACATAATTAATTTTTTTAAAAAATATTGCGACGCAAAGGATTGCATCGTATTTTTTTAATATGATAATTATATTATAAAAATTAATTTTATTTATAATAATTATAATGCAACAAGTGCATCGCTAAATTAAAATATAATTTTCCTAATTTTCTGGTTTATTGCGTCACTAATGCGTCGCTATTTAACATAATTAATTTTTATAAAAACATTGCGACGTACTGAGTTGCATCGCAATATTTTTTTCTCATATTTATACTTTATAAAAATTAATTTTATTTAAATTATTTGCGATGCAAATGGTGCGTCGCTAAATTAAAAAATAATTTTTATAATTTTTTGGTTTATTGCATCGCTAATACGTCGCTATTTAATATATTTAATTTTTTTAAAAACATTGCGACGAACTGAGTTGTGTCGCAATATTTTTTTCTAATATTTATAATTTATAAAATTTAATTTCATTTAAATTATTTGTGATGCAATTGGTGCGTCGCTAAATTAAAAATATTTTTTTAATTTTTTGGTTTATTGCGTCGCTAATGCGTCGCTATTTAATATATTTAATTTTTTTAAAAACATTGCGACGCACTGAGTTGCATCGCAATATTTTTTTCTAATATTTATAATTTATAAAATTTAATTTCATTTAAATTATTTACGATGCAATTGGTGCGTCGCTAAATTAAAAATAATTTTTTTAATTTTCTGATTTATTGCGTCACTAATGCGTCGCTATTTAACATATTTAATTCTTTTAAAAACATTGCAATGCACTGTGTTGCATCGCAATATTTTTTTCCAATATTTATATTTTATAAAAAATTAATTTAAAAATATTACGATGCATTATTTATGTTGCTAAATAAAAAATTAATTTTTTTTAATTTTTTGGTTTATTGAGTCACTAATGCGTCGCTAATTGCGTCGCAATATTTTGTTATCACAGAGGCGTCGCAAAGTGATCGCAATTTAGCGACGCATAATTGCGTCGCTAAATTTGCGTCGCTATTTCAGTATTTTCTTGTAGTGTTGTGAACTGAGTCAATCAGGTGATTGAATCAGTTGAGGCATTTTGCCTTGTGCAAGCAGTTGCTTGTGTGTAAGGTTTTGTGCTGGTGAACCTTGGAAACCAGCTGGGTTCGTTGTGCACCCAAGAAAACAACAAGTTTAAGTTGTGATCTTGTGAAACAACTCTGCTGTAATCAAGGTTGATTATAGTATGGACCCAAGAGGTACTTGGGAGTGGACGTAGGTATAGGTACACCGAACCACTATAAAATTTCTGTATTTGCAGTGCTTGACTTTTTATCTCTTCCTCTTCATCTCCTTATTGCATATTCTGTCTTAATTATTGCATATCTGTGATTTATTTTAAGTTGAGGTTTTTACTTCAAAAGTGTTTAAAATTTTTAAAAGACCCAATTCACCCCCTCCTCTTGGGTTGCTATCTGGGACAACAATTGGTATCAGAACTAGTGCTCATTTTTCCTTGATCTAACAATCAAGAGTTAAAGATCCAAATGGCAGCTCAAGTTGGCTCGACCTTTTCTGAAGGACAATCTACGAATCGTCCTCCTTTATTTAATGGTTCTAACTATTCTTATTGGAAAGCTAGAATGAAAATCTTCATTCAAGCACTTGACTATGATCTATGGAGTATTATAGTCAATGGACCTCACACACCCACTACAAGACTTAATGGCATGGAAATTCCTAAACTGGAAACGGAATGGGATGAACATGATAAGAAATTGGCACAACTAAATGCCAAGGCTATGAATGTTTTGTACTATTTTTTAGATGCAAATGAATTTAATCGTATATCTGTTTGCATATCTGCTAAAGAAATTTGGGATAAATTAGAGGTTACCCATGAGGGAACCAATCAGGTAAAGGAATCCAAGATTAACATGCTTGTTTATAAATATGAATTGTTCAAAATGAATGCATGTGAATCTATTTCTAATATGTTTACAAGATTTACTGACATTGTTAATGGTTTAAAAAGTCTTGGTAAATCTTTTGATAACTCTGATCTTGTGAGAAAGGTGTTGCGTTCTTTGCCTAGGACATGGGAAGCTAAAGTCACTGCAATGCAAGAGGCAAAAGATCTGAGCACTCTACCTCTAGAAGAACTTTTGGGATCCTTGATGACACATGAGCTTCAAGTCAAGCAACATGTTAATGAGAATGAGTCAAAGAAGAAAAGGACTATGACTCTCAAAATTTCAGAATGTAAGGAAGAATCTGATGAATCTGAAGATGACAGTGATGATGAGGACATGGCACTCATCACAAGGAAATTCAAGAGATTCATGAAGAAGAAGAAATTTGAAAAGAAAAAGCCCTTTGTTAGGAAAGATGAGGTCAAAGGAAAAGAAAAGGAAATAATCTGCTTTGAATGCAAGAAACCGGGACACTTCAAATCTGAATGTCCACAACTCAAAAAGGCCCCTCGAAGATTCAAAAAGAAGGCAATGATGGCTACCTGGAGTGATTCGGAAAGCTCAAGTTTCGAAGAAGATGAAAAGAAAGAAATAGCCAATCTCTGCTTCATGGCGGACAATGATGAGGTGAGTCCAAGTTTTCTAGATGATTTTACATTTGAAGAATTGCATAGTATGTTTTATGAACTAATTGATGATTATGTAAATCTAAGCTTAAAGAATAAAGATTTGAAGAATCAAATGCAAAATCTATCTTTAGAAAATGAAAAGCTTATTGTAAAAAATAAATTTCTAAAGAAAGAAAGTGAAAATTTGAAAAATAAAGTTGATAGGCTTAAACCCATTGTTGACAAATTTACTTTAAGCTCTATCAAACTAAATATGATTTTGGATAATCAAAAGGCTATTTTTGATAAAGCCGGATTAGGATATAATCCACTTAAAAAGCAAAAATCCTTGAAAAATATCTTTGTACATGCTGAAAAATCATCAAATATTACTTATTTTAAATGTGAAAACAAAGGACATAAATCTTATATGTGTAAAACTCCACATGATAAAAGAAAGATGATTTGGGTTCCTAAAGGAACAGTATTCATTGCTTCTAACCATGAAGGATCCAAGAAAGCTTGGGTACCTAAAATTAAGAGATGAATATTTTGCAGGAGTGTCTTGCAGCCATTGGATTGAAAAGAAAATGGTATCTTGATAGTGGTTGCTCAAGACATATGACGGGTGACAAAGATCAATTCATCACTCTTGAGACGAAAAGAGGTGTAGTAGTCACTTTTGGTGATAATGGTCAAGGCCATATTATGGGCATTGGTAAGATTCAAATTACTCCATCTACCTATGTTGATAATGTATTATATGTTAATGGATTAAAGCATAACTTGATTAGTATTAGCCAGCTGTGTGATAAATGTTTCAAAGTCTCTTTTGAAGCTTCTATTTGCACAGTCACTAATCCCATTGATAGTAGCATTATTCTTGTTGAAAAACGTTATGGCAATGTATACTTAATTGATCTGAATAACTTATCCTCAAGTAATCATTGCTTAGTTGTAGATAATGCTAAAATGAATAAGATTGGATGGCTATGGCATCGTAGATTAGGTCATGCTAGCACACACTTAATTTCAAAATTACTGAAAATGAATTTAGTTAAATGTATTCCTAACTTAGATTTTGAAAATAATCGAATCTATGATGCATGTCAATTTGGTAAACAAAAAGAAGTTCTTTCAAATCTAAGAACATTGTTTCAACTACTAGGCCCCTGGAACTACTACACATGGACCTCTTTGGACCTACTAGAACAAATAGTCTAGGAGGAAAGAAGTATGGTCTTGTGATAGTAGATAATTACTCTAGATTTACTTGGGTAATATTTTTGGCTCATAAAGATGAGACTTTCTCAATATTTCTGAAATTTTTCAAGAAAGTCACAAATGAGAAAAACACTACCATAGTATCTCTAAAAAGTGATCACGGGACTGAATTTGAAAATCACTTATTTAAAAAATTCTGTTTTGAAAAAGGGATATATCATAATTTTTCTGCACCTAGAACACCTCAGCAAAATGGAGTTGTAGAAGAAAAAATAGGACTCTAGAAGACATGGCCCGTACCATGCTATGTGAAAGCAAAGTCTCTAAATATTTTTGGGCAGAAGCTATTAACACAGCATGTTACATCCTAAATAGAGCCCTAATTAGACCTATCCTTAAGAAAACACCCTATGAACTTTGGCATGATAGGAAACCCAACTTAGGCTACTTTCATGCATTTGGTTGTAGATGCTTCATCGATAACAATGGTAAAGATAATCTTGGAAAGTTTGACGCTAAATCTGATGAATGCATTTTCTTAGGATATTCAACCTCTAGTAAAGCTTATAGAGTATTCAATAAGAAGAGTCTAGTTGTAGAAGAATTCATTCATGTAGTCTTTGATGAGTCTTTAGCATCAAGTTCGGGAAAGATTGATGATGAGGAAGATACAAGTTTACTTGAAAGAGGTATTGAAAAATTAGATGTATCTTCAGAACATGATCAAGTAGCAAAAGATGAGGATTTACCTTTGGCTGATGTTATTGATACTGCTCATAATGATATAGATCTGCCTAGAGATTGAAGATATGCTCATGATCATCCAAGGGATTTGATCATAGGTGACCCATCTCAAGGAGTAAGAACTAGATCATCCATGAGAAATATTAATAATCATCTTGCATTTGTATCTCAAATAGAACCTGAAACCATAGAAGAAGCTGAAAAAGATAGCAATTGGATGTTAGCTATGCAAGAAGAGTTAAACCAATTCACTAGGAATAAGGTATGGACCCTGGTAGACAGACCTAGAGACCACCCTATAATAGGAACTAAATGGGTTTTTAGAAATAAATTAGATAAAAATGGCACAGTCATTAGGAATAAAGCTAGGCTAGTTGCAAAAGGATATAATCAAGAAGAAGGAATAGATTTTGATGAAACTTTTGCTCCTATAGCTAGATTAGAAGCCATTAGACTATTGCTTGCATTTGCATGTCATATGAATTTTAATTTATTTCAAATGGATGTTAAAAGTGCGTTTTTAAATGGTTTTATAAATGAGGAAGTCTATGTTGAACAACCTCCTAGTTTTGAAGATCATGAATTTCCAAACCATGTTTTTAAATTACACAAAGCACTTTATGGTTTAAAATAAGCACCTAGAGCTTGGTATGATAGATTGAGTAAATTTTTGATTGAAAATGGATTTACAAGAGGAAATGTTGACAAAACCTTGTTTTTAAAAGAAAAGAAATGGATCTATTGGTTGTACAGATTTACGTTGATGATATTGTCTTTGGTGCTGCTAACAATCGTCTTTGCCAAGAATTTGCTAAGTTAATGCAGGGAGAATTCGAGATGAGCATGATGGAAGAACTTAACTTCTTCCTTGGACTACAAATTAGACAAGAGAAAGCTGGAATTTTCATTAACCAAGCAAAGTACACGAAGGAAATACTTAAGAAGTTTGATATGGAATCTACTAAACCTCTTGGCATGCCAATGAGCCCTTCATGCAAGCTGGACAAAGATGAAGATGGTAAGAAAATAGATCAAAAATATTACCGAGGTATGATCGGATCTCTACTTTACCTAACTGCAAGTAGACCTGATATCATGTTTGCTGTTTGTTTATGTGCAAGATATCAATCTGAACCTAAGGAATCACATTTTATTGCTGTTAAAAGAATCTTTAGATATTTAAATGGAACTAAAAATGTAGGAATATGGTATTCTAGAGACTCAACACTTGATTTGATTGCTTACTCTGACTCTGATTATGCTGGATGTAAATTAGATAGAAAAAGTACAAGTGGTGCATACCAATTTTTAGGAGGTAACTTAATCTCTTGGTTTAGCAAGAAGCAAAATTCAGTTGCTCTATCCACTGCTTAGGCAGAGTATATTGCAGCTGGAAGTTGCTATGCTCAAATCCTTTGGATTAAGCGACAACTTGAAGATTATGGCATCACACTTGATAAAATTCCTATTAGATGTGATAATACTAGTGCAATCAATCTAACTAAGAATCCAATTCAACATTCTAGAACTAAACACATAGAAATTAGACATCACTTTATTAGAGAACATGTAGCTAATAATGATATTTGTCTTAATTATGTGAACACTGATGATCAATTAGCTGATATTTTTACCAAACCTTTGAGTGAGGAGAGATTTTGTTATCTTAGAGGAGAATTAGGAGTTTGTGATCCTTTAGAATGACTTTCTGAAACTCTCAAGGACAACTATCTAACCTTCGGTAGATTTCTTGAAAATCTTTTACACTTTATAAGGAAATTTATCTAAAAGTTTGAATCATTGATTCCCCAATTATTAAGGAGAAGTTATCTAAATTTTGATAATCAATTTGATTAGTTTCAGACCTTTGAAACTCATTTTCCTTCACTGAAACTATTGTGGAGTCGACACCCTCAATTTTGGAGTCGACACCTTTTTCTTTAGTGCTTTCTGTCTGCTCATTAGAGCCAACTCCGGCTTCTGTAAAGCTGACTCTAATTCGAGCGCTAACTGATTTTTCATTCGGAGCCGACACCTCACTTTGCGAGAGTCGACTCTAAGTGAAAAATCATCACTTTATTAGGGCAGAGTCGATACATCAAACGACCCAATCCTTTTTCAATCCCTTTCAAATCCTTCACCAAAGCATTCTAAACTTTTTCAAACTCTTCAAAATCCTTGATTCCAACCTTCATTGACCTCCAATGGCTCCCAAGAGGCAAGGATCTGTGTTTGGTGCGGCCGTTCCCACTGGGAGATGTTCTGTTCGAAGAACCGAGAGGCAATCGTCTTCTAGCTCTTCGTCTTCCTCTTCTTCTACTCCGGAGGTTTCTCCATCATCCACCCACGTTGACTTGTTGGTCGGGAAGGTTATCACTATAGGAATAAAGGTAGATTTTAATCTATTTGAATCGGAAGGTTTTTCTATAGGGAGACAAATAAAAGAAATGGGTTGGAAAAAGATTTGTTCACTAGATGTTCCGACCTACCCCACCCTTGTGAAGGAATTCTACAGTGATTTATGTAGAGGGAAAGGAGGTCTTGTAAGTTCCGTGCGTGGAACCAAAGTGGTGATCACTATAGAGTCACTAGAAAATCTTCTGGAGATACCTACTGTTGGTTTGACTGCCTGTCAGCATGATGACAGAGGTGGAGCCATGTCTAGGATGCTTGGGAGAGAAGTTTCTGAGTTTGAAGAGGTAATGGCAAATCAACTCAACCTAGAACTCAGATTACTTCATAATATTTGTGGGAGAATCTTGTTTCCTAAGATTGGAAGGTTCGAGTATGTCTCGGAGCGAGACGTTCTTCTGATGGATTGTATCATCACTGGTCAACCAGTAAATTTGGCTGGGATGATGATTGGTTATATGGCAGAGGCTGCTATAAAGAAAAGATCTACACTTCCATATGGTATGGTTCTCACACTAGTGTTCAGAAGCTAAGGTGTAAAGATAATGGAGAATGAACTGCAAAGAAATCTCATATATACTGACTACTATAGCATCTCCACTGTTCATAGAATGGGCTTCAGGAAAGTTAATGGCCAGTGGCAAAGGAAAGGACAAGAAGCCAGAGTTGAGGAAGCCAGAGATGAGGATGTCTCTGGATTGTCTACTGCTGGACCATCAGTTGTTGGACCATCTGGTGCTGGACCGAGCACTTCTTCACCCTCTCAGGTGGCATCGGGTTTGTTGGCTGAGTCAGCAGGTTTCTCAGAGAGGCAGCTTGATCAGCTCAGGGCCTTATTGACTGAGCATGATTCAGAGATGAGAAATGAGATGAGGCAGCTCTCTACTAAGCTTGACATGATTGCATCTTCATTGGATAGATCTGTGGATACCCTATCATCTGAGCTTCACAAGATTTTTGAAAGGCTGGAAGGGATCGCAGATGGATCTAGAGCTTACCTTGATGCCACTGGACAACTAAGAAGGGATATAGATTTTGCTGTTACTTAGATTGAGGATTGTCTTGAAGGCTTTAAGAAATCACAGAAATATGAGATTATGGAGTTAATAGGTCATCTGAAGAGAATTGTCTACAAACATACTTGATTGAACTTCTACTTCCTATATTGATGCCTATCCAAGCCAACTCAAGTCATATCCCAATTAGCCTTTAAGTTCCTGTCAAATCAAAATTTAGCTTTTGTGATATTTTGATAGCTTATACTTAGGATATTTACTCTTTTATATCTTGGTACATGATGTAATGTTTCGATGTAATGAAACACTGTTTGAATGTTTGAAATAATGATGGTTGTTATGAATGAAAGCCTTAGGATATTTACTCTTTTATATCTATTCTTCAATTTGTCTGAATCTGAATATCTTTTTAAAATTCTTTATACAATTGTTTTTCACCTTTTTATTGATAACAAAAAAGGGGGAGAAAAGAAGAATTTTATATGCATAAGGAAGAAAATGAATGAGAGAGAGAGAATGAGAATTTAAATACATTTAATCTAAAAGAAATATGCATAGAAAAAGGGGGAGTTACAATATGCAGGGAGAGCATAATTTTTATTTGATACAGTTCATGTTAATCATTATTGATCAATTTTACTTATTTTGAAACTATGGCTTATTCCTTAAATTGAACAAATTTAAAGTCTTGATAAGGTTTACAATGTTTATGAATTCTAATGCATATACTCAAAGTTTTTGTCATCATCAAAAGGGAGAGATTGTTGACCCAATTATTAATTTTGATGATACACAAAACTATTTGAGTATAACTCATGAAATTACTAATGATTTTGATTAAATGTTTTAGTTTATAACTTGTTTAAATGATCAAAATCTCGAGAGAAATCAAGTTCGGAACTCAATTCTAATGTCAAGATAAGATTGCAGACATTAGAGTCGACACCTAGAATCACAGAGTCGACTCCAAAAAATGCCATGGATTAGAGTCGACACCTAGAACCTACAGAGTCGACTCCAGCAGAAAAATAGAAAGATGGTTTTTCGGGTCTCAAATTAGAGTCGATACCTGAGAAGTTAGAGTCGACTCCAGAAGCAAAATGTGCCGACCCCAGAAAAGTTAGAGCTGACTCCAAATCGGACTTTTTGGGGATTTCAAGTTAGAGTCAACCCTAGGAAAGTCAGAGCTGACTCCAGATTGTTAGAAATGACTTTCAGATGTGTCAGAACATCTCTAAACCTTCTTTTTATTTTAAATCTCAATGGTTATTACCTTATTTGTTCCTAACTTTTCTTCCATTTTGATTCTAACAGATAGTTTTCATCTATTCTTAGTATTGGAAGGATCTATAAAAGCATAATGGATGTGACCGTTTAAAAGAGAGAAAAATAAGAAAAATAGAGAAGAAAAAGAAGAGAGAAATATGAGAGAAAATCAGAGGAAAAATCAAAAGGAAAAATCGTACTGATTCTCTGAAAGAAAAGAGAGAAATCCCTAGTCTTCACACTTTCATTTTGAGGAGATTTCTAAGTTTGAAGAAGCAAACGAGCAAGCCCTAGCTCCTGTTTTTCATCTGTTCTTCCGAGCTTCAAGAGAATACTCAAGGAAGATCCATTCAAAAGCAAGAAAGAGGAAAAGAATCAAGCCAAAGAGATCTACAAATCAGGCTTTTATTTCTATCTCTTTGGTTGAATAGTTAAATTATCTTATTTGCTCATTTAAGGAGCAGTTATTGTATCAAACATTCTTGTTCTTCTTGTGAACTGAGTCAATCAGGTGATTGAATTAGTTGAGGCAGTTTTCCTTGTGCAAGCAGTTGCTTGTGTGTAAGGTTTTGTGCTGGTGAACCTTGGAAACCAGCTTGGTTCGTTGTGCATCCGGGAAAACAATAAGTTTGAGTTGTGATCTTGTGAAACAACTCTGCTGTAATCAAGGTTGATTATAGTGTGGACCCAAGAGGTACTTGGGAGTGGACGTAGGTGTAGGTACACCGAACCACTATAAAATTTCTGTGTTTGTAGTGCTTGACTTTTTATCTCTTCCTCTTCATCTCCTCATTGCATATTCTGTCTTAATTGTTGTATATCTATGATTTATTTTAAGTTGGGGTTTTTACTTCAAAAGTGTTTAAAATTTTTAAAAGACCCAATTCACCCCCCCTCTTGGGTTGCTATCTGGGACAACAACCTCAATTGAATTAAAACTTCAGATTTTTGCAACTAATGGATTTGAGTTTGAATCCAAACACTATTTAAATTTGGTCATGGTAAGCAAGTTCCACCTAAACCCTTTAGTCGCCTCGATGAAAGTTAGGGTTTGAAGTGGGCTGAACTGGATTCGGTCATATCTTAATCCAAGTTTAGCTTTATTTTTTTTTTTTTCAAATTTCAGGTTGATGTGGCTAACCACCCCTCCTGGCGGCACTGTAACAATGTGCACAGCCTTCGAAGCAAGGGTAATAATTTCGATCGGCCCTTGGCTTCGGCCTCGGCTCCAGCATTGGCTCTTGGCTTCGGCCTCGGCCCCAGCATCGGCCCTTGGCTTTGGCCTCGGCCCCAGCATCAGCTCTTGGCTTCAGCCTCGACCCCGGCATCGGCTCCTGGCCTTGGCCTCGGCTCCAGGATCGGCTTCTGGCCTCGGCCTTGGCCCCGGCTCTAATTCTGGCTCCAATCTTAGCCGTTGACACAATTCCAATCATAAAGCTTAATTTCGATGCCGAACGGACTTAAAATTACAACGCGATCTACTCGCCCACCTTTTACCAAGATCACGAGCAGTTACAAGTACTGCACATTTGCCGATATCCATGGAACGTATCTAACCGTCTGGTGCTAACCTACGAGGCTGATCTCAACAGAAGAGAAGATCTGGCTGTTATCACGAAAGGGTAAGAGGGACCCGAACATGTATATAAGGGCCAACCCCTAATGGGGGGGGCTCTCTCTCTCTCAAGCACTACTCTATTATGAAATTCCTATTCTACAAACTACTAACCTGAGCATCGGAGGGTTCCCACCGGAACCATCGGTCCAGGGCTTTTTGTAGGTTCCCGGAGGAAGAAGGTGCTCCCTCTGCAGTTCCGACGACCTGTGGAGATCTCCACCCACCGGCGCTCATCGCAAGTGATTTGGCAGCAACAGATTGGCGTGCTAGGAAGGGGGGCACGGCAGATAGACGTTTACCCTCACGCATCTGCAACCCCTTGACTTCTGCAAGGAAAATGATGGTGACGACGTGAGCTCAGGAAACTTCCACCAGCCATGCCGCGAAATGCCTCTCGTAGGCCGAACAATCAAAGGCCAACCTCCATATTCCGCCTCTTGCACCACCACAGGCTAGCCAGTCCGATTGGCTTGACGTCCTGACTCATAAAGTATAAGATCTAATGACGGTGGTGCGGGGACTACAGGAACACTGCTTTGCCGCCATGCCTTTGCCACCTCAGCCCCCTCCGCTTCATGAGGAGGGTCATGGAGCTAGTCAACCTCATCGGGGCAGGACTCCTCCTAAGGCCTCCCACCACTCGATCCCTGAACCTCGCCGTCAGGAGACCTCAAAGCGACGGCGATCTCTCTCCCACCATTCTGATTGCTCCCACGGGCGGCATGATGAGAAGGAACCAAAACATGTGCACTCCCTGCACCGACGGTCTTCCCTATCCTCATCTTCTGACTCCTCTAAAGAAGACACCAACAGGAAGGCCGCTCATCGGGCCGAGCAACGGCTTGATGAGTATCATCAGCGGTTGGAGGAGCTTAGTCGCCGGATCGCCAACCCTCACAGGACGGACTACGACCACCGTCCCCCACTTTCTCACCGCATCATGGAGGAACCGGTCCCACCTTGGTTCCGTCTTCCCCAGTTGGACCCGTACGACAGCACGACGGATCCTCTGGACCACTTGGAGAGCTACAAGATCCTCATGCAAGTCCAGGGAGCGACGAACTCTCTCCTGTGTGTTGCCTTTCCGGCCACACTTCGAAAGGCGGTGCGTACATGGTATTCTCGTTTTCCATCGAGCAGCATCAACTCTTTCAGACAACTCGAGCGATCTTTCCTGGCCCACTTTGATGCATGCCGGAAGATCCCTCGAGTGGCTAATAGCTTGTTCGCTGTCCAGCAAAAAGGCAGCGAAACTCTGAAGGACTTCGTTACTCGGTTCAAGGAGGCCACGCTCGAGGTTTATAACTTGGAGGACTATGTAGCCACCCTAGCCCTGAAGCAAGGACTTCATCCTTCCAAATTTACCTATTCCCTGGATAAGAAGCCTCCCAACTCCTACGCCAAACTGCTGAGCCGAGCGAGAAGTACATTCGCACCGATGAAGTGGACTCTTCTAGGAGGGAGGTTGACAAAGGTTTCAGCAAGAAACCAATGTCCACGAAGCCTGCTGGAGGACGATCCAGGAAGTATGAGCCTCCTCGTTGCTCAGACAACCAGCCTCAGACGCTTGTTCCCAAAGAGCATTTCACGCCTCTCCTTGCTCCAATATCTCACATCATGTTAGAAATCAAGGACGAGCCCTACTTTCGACATCCACCCCCCATGAAGTCAGGGATCCCCCGCAGCAAGGAGCTCTACTGCCGGTATCACAGAGACTACGGTCATGACACTGAAGACTGCTGCCTCTTAAGAAGGCCATTGAAGAACTTGTCCAGCAAGGTCACTTAGGCAAGTTTGTTCGAAGAGGAAACCCTCCTGCTCCGGGTCCATCGGTGCCTCCTGCACCTCAGATCGGCATGGACAACACCCCGATGGAAAAAACAATAGCTATGATTTCCTGGGGGGCATGCAGTAATTCAAAAAGGCAGCGGGAGGGGTTAGATTCTGTAATTTCTTTCTTTAAAAAGGACTTAGACGGGGTAGTTAACAAACATGACGATAGTGTCATCATGTCTATGATAATAGCCAAACACCCTGTAAAGAGAATTTTAGTAGACAGAGGGAGTTCCGTTGACATTTTAAGCTACGAAGCTTTTGTTCGGATGAACCTGTCTAACTCTTCTCTCTGACCTATCACCACACCCCTAATGGGTTTTACTGGAGATTCTGTGAAGGTTGAAGGAGAGATCACCCTCCCTGTCACAGCCGAAACTCCGCCATGTCAAAGCACGGTTGCCATAAACTTCTTGGTGGTCCGGGTCCCGCTGGCCTATAATGCTATTTTGGGGAGGCCTGGCTTAAACCTATTGGATGTTGTCATCTCCACTAAAAGGTTACTGGTGAAGTTCCCTACCGATGAAGGGATTGGGGAGATGAAGGGAGAAAAAGCCCATTGTCGCTCTGCTATCACTTGGCCCCCAGTCCGCAAGAGTTGAAGCCAGCCACTGTGCCCGAAACGTTTGACCCTCGGGACTTGGAGAAAAGGGGGGAACCGGCTGAGTGCCTACAAACCTTCCCACTGGAAGAAGACCCGGCGAGAGCCATCCAGCTTGGGGCATTCCTTCCAGAGGACGTACATGATCAACTCCTTACTTTCTTATGTGCAAACTTCGACAACATTGTGTGGTCATCCACCGACATGCTAGGCATCCCTAAGGAGGTAATCACTCACAAACTTAACATCAGACCGGGATGCCAACCTGTTCGGCAGAAGAAGAGAAGTTTCACCCTAGACTGATAGCAAGACATAGACGGAGAGGTCCACAAACTGGAAGCTGTGGGTCACATCCGAGAAGTCCATTATCTAGAGTGGCTAGCCAATGTCATAATGGTCCGTAAGGCTAATGAAAGTTGGAGGATGTGCGTGGACTTCACTAACCTCAACAAAGCCTGCCCCAAGGACAGCTTCCCGCTGCCTTGGATTGATCAGTTGGTAGACGCTACATTCGGACATGAAACACTGAGCTTCATGGATGCCTTCTCGAAATATAACCAAATCAAGATGGACCCATCCGACGAGGAGGCTACTTCATTTGTGACAGAGAAGGGAGTATATTGTTACAAGGTGATGCCATTTGGACTAAAGAACGCAGGAGCCACTTACCAGAGGCTGATGAATAAAATCTTTGAAGACCAGATCAGATGCAACATGGAGGTGTACGTGGATGATATGTTGACCAAGAGCGTCCATGTCACCGACCACATCTCTGACTTGGCAAAAACCTTCAACAATCTCCATCGATATCAGATGAGGCTGAACCCCCGCAAGTGTACCTTCGGGGTGACAGCAGAAAAGTTTTTGGGCTTCATGGTGACCCAACGTGGGATCGAAGCAAATCCTGACAAGATCCGAGCCATATTAGACATGAGGTATCCGGTCAACAAAAAGGAGGTGCAATGCCTGACTAGAAGGGTGGTGTCCTTGAGCTGTTTTTTGTCCAAGTCCGTGGAAAGATGCTTGCCTTTCTTTAAGGCACTACACAAAATCGACAGCTTCGAATGGACAAGGGAATGCCAGAAGGCTTTCGAGGGATTGAAGGAATTTCTATCTACTCCGCCACTACTATCCAAGCCAAAGGGGGGGGGAAGAGCTTCTTCTGTACCTTGCGGCCTCTTCCGAAGCTGTCAGTTCTATTCTCGTCCGCATGGATCCCGATGGGACACAAAAGCCAGTGTATTACACCAACAAAGTGCTCCACGATGCGAAAGCCAGATACACGAGAGTCGAAAATGTCATCTTTGCGTTGATTATGTCCGCCCAGCGCCTCCAACCTTATTTTCAAGCTCATCTGATCGTGGTGATCACGAACCAACCACTCAAGGAGATCCTTTCTCGTCCGGACACTTCGGGCCAACTGGCAAAGTGGGCACTCAAGCTGGGAGAATTCGATCTATCTTTCCACCCCAGGTCAGCTATGAAGTCTCAAGTCCTAGCGGATTTCTTGGTCGAATGCACTTGGGGCGATGAGCAGCCGGAAGAGTCCCATGCGAACCCCGCAAGTCCTAGAACCAGAGAGGAGGAATGGATCCTTCACATGGACGGAGCATCAAATTCCTAAGATAGTGGAGCAGGCCTTATTTTGGCTAGTCTGGATGGAGTGGTGACCAAGTACGCTCTCCGATTTCTCTTCCCGGCCACCAATAATCAGGCCGAGTATGAAGCCCTACTGTCAGGGCTGAGACTGGCTCGGGAACTCGGGGTGAAATGCCTTAGAGTATTTACGGACTCCCAGCTAGTCACCGCCCAAATCAGAGGGGAGTACGAGGTGCGGGACCCTACCATGTCCCATTACTTGAGCATGGTGCAGTCACAAGCCTCTTCCTTAGCCCACTTCAGCATCAGCTACATTCCTTGGAGGAAGAATGCCAGAGCTGATGCCTTATCTCGACTAGCAACCTCAGCCGACGGGATTTTGGGAAGAACCTACGTGGAGCATCTGAAAGTCCCAAGCATCAAAGCAACAAAGGAGACCCTACCGGTCGAGCACGAGCCTTCATGGATGGATGCTTATATCCGGTACCTGACTGATGACGCCTTTTATGAAGACCCGACTGAGGCTAGGTTGCTCAAGAGGAGGGCCCCGAAGTTTCTGATGATGGACGGAAAGCTCTACCGAAGATCATTCTCATACCCGGTCCTCAAATGCGTCGATCCCACGGAAGCAGATTACATCCTGCGAAAAATCCATGAGGGCATATGTAGAAGTCATCTGGGGGGCAGAACTCTGGCGTACAAAGCCCTGTGACAAGGATACTACTGGCTAACAATAAGGGAGGATGTGTTCGAGCTCGTCAAGAGATGCGACAGTTGCCAACACCATGTCAACATCCAACATCAGCCGACGTCCCAGCTTACCCTCTGACAGCACCTTGGCCCTTTGCCTAGTGAGGCATGGATATCTTGGGACCGTTCCCCCCGGCTTTGGGTCAACGCAAATTTCTGCTAGTAGCCGTCGACCACTTCACTAAATGGAAAGGTGAGATCCTTTCTCTAAAAATCTATAGTATGCTGGTTCGGGCTCCCGCGCACCCTCATCATTGACAATGGCCGGCAGTTCGATAATACGACCTTTCGAAGATTCTGTGCCGAGCTAGGCATCCATCAGCGGTTTACTTCTGTGGGGCATCCCTAGACCAATGGTGCGGCCGAGGTGACCAACCACATTATTCTCCAAGGACTTAGGGCCCGACTAGATGAATGCAAAGGACGGTGGGTGGAAGAGCTCCCCAATGTGCTGTGAGCCTATCACACAACACCACGAGCCCCCATCGGAGAGACTCCTTTTAGCTTGATCTTCGGGTCCGAAGCTATCATCCCTGTGGAGATAGGTGTCCCAAGCCCCCGGACGGAGCTGTACAGCGAAGGGGACAACCCAAATCAATTGCGGGCCGACCTCGACCTACTGGAAGAGCTACGAGACCGACTGCGACTCTGAATGGTGGCTTACCGACAGCGGACGGCCAGGTATTACAATGCTCACGTCTGTCCTAAGGCATTCTTACCGGGAGACCTAGTCCTCAGGCGAGCTGAAGTTTAAAAGCCGACGGAAGGGGGCAAGCTAGCGCTAAGATGGGAAGGACCCTATCGAATCAAGGAAGCGCTCCACCACGGAGTGTACAAAATTGAGGGGCTGGTGGGAAGCCTCTCCCCCGCACCTGGAATGGAGACAACCTACGTCGGTACTATCAGTAGTTAATTTCTTTAGTTGGAACATGTCTGCTAGAGTAATATTCAGAATATTCTCTTACTAACGTGTCTTTAAGTGATCCTGCTTCTCACCCTGAAGCCCGGCTCCGCGTTGGCACATCAAGCCCGACTCCACGTTGGTACTTTGAAGCCCGACTCCGCGTCAGCACCTGAAGCCCGACTCCACGTCGGCATTTGAAGCCCGACTCCGTGTCAGCACCTGAAATCCGGCTCCGCGTCAGCACTTTGAAGCCCAACTCCATGTCGGCACCTGAAGCCCGACTCCACGTCGGCACATCAAGCCCGACTCTACATCAGCACTTTGAAGCTCAACTCCGCGTCGGCACCTAAAGCAGGACTCCGCGTCGGCACTCAAGCCCGGCTCCGCATCGGCACTCAAGCCCGACTCCATGTCGGTATTCAAGCCCGACTCTGCATCGGCACATCAAGCCCGACTCCACGTCGGCACCTGAAGCTCGACTCCGCGTCGGCACTCAAGCCCGGCTCTGCGTCGGCACTCAAGCCCGACTCTGCGTCGACACATCAAGCCCGACTCCACGTCGGCACTTTGAAGCCCAACTCCGTGTTGGCACCTGAAGCCCGACTCCGCGTCGGCACTCAAGCCTGACTCCGCATCGGTACTCAAGCCCGCCTCTGCGTCGGCACTTGAAGCCCGACTCCACATCGGCACTTTGAAGCCCGACTCCGCGTCGGCACCTGAAGCCCGGCTCCGCGTCGGCACTCAAGCCTGCCTTGCGTCGGCACCTAAAGACCGACTCCGCGTCAGCACCTGAAGCTCGACTCTGCATCGGCACCTGAAGACCAACTCCGTGTCGGCACCTGAAGACCAACTCCGCATCGGAACTTGAAGCCCGGCTCCGTGTCGGTACTTTAAAGCTCGACACCGTGTCGACAGTTGAAGCCCGACTCTGCATCAGCACTTCAGCCCAACTTTGCATCGGCAACTGACTGTGTCGGCACTCTAGTTTGGCAGCCTCAGCACACGAAAACTGACTCAACGTCGGTATTAGAAAGTTTTAGCTCTTTAAACGACCCAACCCCATGTCAGCGTTGACCTAGCTGTACCAGAGCTTCACTCTGTCTCATCGATAGCTATCCATGGATACCTTATCGACCCCTTAATCGACTCTGCGTCAGCACTACCCTCCGGTGTTTCCAGTCTATCGGCCTATGGCACGAGGTCATTTGTTAAGACCACAAGGTCGTACATAAGTGCGATTATTAACTATGCCTGCCTACGGCCTTGATAGCAGCCACTACGGCTTATCCACATCCTATCACTGATAATTGGCTACGATGCAAATCAAATTAAGAACTGAACGTGAAATTTTCATTGATAGTAAAAGTTGCAAAATTGTCAACCAAGTCGGACTTAGTACAGTTAGGAAAAGAAGATAATTATGTTCAGGCTGGAGCTGGACCCTCATCCTCAGGAACCTCATCCGGTTCCAACTTCTCTATTCCTTCGAGGTTGTATAGTCTCTGCACCTTCTCCTTGCAATCTTGGAAGCCGCCATCATATGCAAATGCAGTTGCTTTGGCCAGCTCCTTATTGAAGGCATCGGATTTCCTAAATTCCTCTACGGTCTCGGCAGCTTTCCTCTCGGCCTCAGCGGCCTTCTTCTTGGCTTCCGTCACTGTCGCCTTTAGGATGGCAATCTCAGCGTCTGATCGGCGGGCGATTTCCTCTGCATTTTTGGCTCTTTCTTCGGCCACACCTATTTCGATGGTAGCAGAGTGCAAACGGCTCTTCAATAAGTACATTTCCAACTCCACCGCCTTCAACTTCTCTTCTGCCACTCTTTGTTTTTCCTCGGCCACCTGAGCGTTGTCAAGCTCGTAGGCCGCCCGGCGCTGAGCTACCTTAAGTGCCTCTTCCGCTTTTTCGGCCCATGCCAAATTCTCGAATCGAGCAGATTCGGCTTTGGCTTCGGCCTTTTGCGCCTGGGCAGTCTCCGCCCGGGCCTCCTCTAGAACTGCCTCGGCTCTCTCTGCTCTAGCCCGAACTTCTTGAATTTCAACCCGAGACTGGTCGAGAGCGACATCGGCCTGGGACCAAAGGCCCCTCATGGCGGTCAAAGAGTTCAACACCTGATCAAATTAGTTGATTTAGGTGAAGAAACGGTCCCAAAAGTTTGGCAATGGAACAATACTTACCCAGAGATGTGCCACAGACGCCTCTTGGAAGAATGTAGAGGTCCCTTCATGTTGAAGGAACCTCTGTAGCTCGGGCACGGAAGCTTGGGCCACTGTCCGCTCGGCCCAGCGGCTATAGCGCATCAGGATCGACTGGAAAGAGGGATCGATGTCTTCTCCCTCCGCAGACCTGGTGGCTGCAGGCGAGGGGTCAGCCTCTGACTCCGCTCCCTCTGGCGCCTTAGCTGGTGGGGACGCCTCGGCCTCCGCCCCTTCGAAAGATAGGACGGCTTCTAGAGTCGGCCTTGTAGCCGAGTTAGTCGGCTTCACTTCGGGAGTTGTGGGCTGTGGTGACGGCGCTTTAATCCCCCGCTCTGGAGAAGTGTCGGTCAGATCAATAGGAGACGGAGGTGGTGCTGGTGAAGGCGAACGAGGTTGATCCCTTTCCCCCGCCTCGTTCCGTCCCAATGCCTCTCCGGTCTCGACCCTTTCCGCCTAGCTCCCTAGGGCCTCTTCGGCTTTGGCCCTTTCCGCCTCATTCCCTTCTGAGGCCTCTTCGGCCTCAGTTTTCTTAATAATCTTGGTGGCCCTCTTCTCGGCAGGGGCCCCATCCTCTCGAGCCTTCCTTTTCTTCGTAGCAGCTTGTCTTATCCTGTGCAGCGATGAAGCCATGCTTGTAAACCAGAAGGCGAAGTTAGAGGGAAAGAGATGAAATCAAAGAAATGAAGAGGTTACACTGCTCACCATCACCAGGAATAAGACCTGCTAGCCGAAGATTCTCTTTGGATAGCAGTCGGTTGCAGCGGGGGACATCGGCAGTGATCAACTGCTCGAACGCCTCTCGGTCCTTCAGAAGCACTGATGGGTTTTTATTTGGCTCGGTGTTGGGAATCTCCCACTCAATCCTCACCCCCTCGATTTGGGCAAAGAAAAACCTATCTTTCCAACATTTGATGGAGGAAGGAAGATACAGCCTAAGGGATCTGGCAGGTCTAGGAGCAAAGGACCACCAACCCGACTATTTTCTAAGGGTGTAGAAGCAACGGAAGAGTGAAAGTCTAGCCTCAATCCCATGGAAATGGCACAGCACCAAGAAACCAACAAGGGTTCGGATAGAATTTGGGACCAGTTAGCTAAAGCAAAAGAATACCAGTCTAATACATTTAATATGAATGAATGGGGATGTGAAGGCCAGCCTTGAAATAATGTTCATAAAAGGCGACTCGACCTGGATAGGAAGAGGTTACTCTATCCTCAGGTAAAGGCCAGTAGAGACGAAGGTCAGTGGGGATTTGGTACTGAGCCCTGAGATTAATTATCTCTTGGGCAGTCATGACAGAGGTAGTCCTTTCGGGGGACTACCTCACAAGGAAAGAAGGATCGGCGGTCGCCAGACGGCGCTGAGCACGAACCCGTCCGGCGGTGGGGCGATTTTCGGTGCAAGGCCGCCCCGCGGAGAAGGACCAACTGAGAGGTGGAGAAGGGGAAGGCCGTGAATGGTTTGGGGAATAGGCCCCGAAATCAGAAATCGAACAGGAAAGAGACAAGGAGGCCATGGGAGCAGAACTAACCTGAAGTTGAAGGTCGAAAGTCAGCAATGGAGGGCTCGGGTGGTGGAAGATGAACAGGCTTGAACAGTCGATAGGGAAGACGAAAGCAGTGGAGGCGGCTCGAACCTAGGGCAACCCTCTTTTATACCTATGTTTCAAATCATCCCGCCTGCCTCTAGTTGGCCACGCGCCTGTTTGCTATTGGAGATCACTCTGACGCCCGCTCGGTGCGTAGGACGCGATGGGCACCGCTTATGAAGGGACAGCGGTGACCTTACCGCAATGATGGCAGCTGCCTTTCTATGGTTCCATGCCCGAGGAAAATCTTGCCCAATCCCAACAACCCGAACGGACAGGATCGACCACCAGGAGATACTGCGGATACTAACACCCCTTTCGCTGATGAGTATACGCTCTCCCATCTCAGGGGCGGGGGGCATCTGATGTGGCTAACCACCCCTCCTGGAGGCACTGTAACAACGTGCGCAGCCTTCGAAGCAAGGGTAATAATTTCGATCGGCCCTTGGCTTCGGCCTCGGCTCCAGCATCGGCCCTTGGCTTCGGCCTCGGCTCTAGCGTCAGCTCTTGGCTTCGGCCTCAGCTCCTGGCCTCGGCCTCGGCTCCAGCATCGGCTTCTGGCCTCGGCTCCAATTCCGGCTCCAATCTTAGCCGTTGACACAATTTCAATCATGAAGCCGAATTTCGATGCCGAACGGACTTAAAACTATAACGCGATCTACTCGCCCACCTTTTACCAAGATCACGAGCAATTACAGGTACTGCACATTTGCCGATATCCATGAAACGTATCTAACCGTCCGGTGCTAACCTATGAAACCGATCTCAACAGAAGAGAAGATCCGGCTGTTATCACGAAAAGGTAAGAAGGACCCCGAACAGGTATATAAGGGCCAACCCCTAATGGGGGGGCTCTCTCTCTCAAGCACTACTCTATTACAAAATTCTTATTCTACAAACCACTGACTCGAGCATCAGAGGGTCCCCATCGGAACCATCGGTCCAGGGCTTTTTGCAGGTTCCCGAAGGAAGAAGGTGCTCCCTCTGCACTTCTAACGACCTGTTGAGATCTCCGTCCATCGGCGCTCATGCAAGTGATTTGGCAGCAACACAAGTCAATCTTGAGCTTGAAATATTTTTAAAAAAACTAGGCCTAAATGTTACATGAAGCATAATTAAGCCGAATCACATCAATTCATTTGAGATAAAAATTAAACAAAAAAAGTTAATTTTTAGAAAATAGATAATATTTAAAATAATTACATCTAATTACTTTAAAAAAATTGTTATAATATGGTGAGCTATTTTATTAATTTTTATATAATTAACAAAAAAATTAGTATAAAACTTTAAAAGCACACTATATTTTAAGATTTTTAGATTATATTTTGAGGCAGATTCAGATTTGATTGAAAACTAATGTTTTCGATCATCCTCAAGCTCGGGCAAACCCAAGCCTACTTCAAGCCCTAATGCATCTTAAATCTTTGACCAACATGAAATCAACATTTTGGTTGATTTTTTCAATCATCTTTATTTAAAAATTAATAGTTAACCAACAAATCTTTAATTAATATTTTATATTTTATGGTTTTTCTGGATTTATCATATTTGTTGAGATTTTGATTCGGAGGATCTTTATTTTATTTTATTGGAATTTGATTCCAGGAATGGAGCCGATGACCGGGATCTCTATATCTGCGAACGGCCTGGCCTCGAATCTCCGAGAAAGCCGGCGACTATCTCGTCGCATTTCAACGGGATAAGATGTGATTTCGGCATCCCGAATACAAGAAAAATAAAATAAAATAAAATTATTAAATTCACCATCGTCGAATCCCTTCCCCCCGTCCCACGTCTCTGCTGGTCTCGCTCTTTCCTCCCCTTCGAAAACCCTAAAACCCTAACTCTCCTAGCAAAAAAAAAAAACCCCAAAACCCTAGCTCTCTTGATCCTCTCGAGCTCAGTTCCATGGGAAAACGCTCTCGTATGGTGAGGTCCTCCAGCGTCGGGGGGACCAGCCCCCTCGACAAGTTATACTGCCTTGACCCTGCCGACGCTTGGGAAGAGAAATGCGCACCAACTCCTACTCCTTCTCCGCCTCCGGCGCCGGCGGCCTCGGCGCCGCCGCGTGTGGAAATTGATGTTGAGGTGCTGCCTCCGGTGGCCAAGACGAGGAGAGCTCCGCCGAGGGGCCCAACCTCTACGGAGTCAAGGAAGGAGGCTCCAGAGGGGAGTCGGGTTTTCCTGGGGCACAATCCGGTGATCTTTTCTGTGGAGACCTCCGGTCGAGGGCCGAGCAATGGGGATTTTGTTTTGGAGAAACCTGAGGAGTCGTTCGGGTCTTGCTTCCTCTGCAAGAAGGTGATGGAGGACAAGGAGCCCATTTATATGTTTGGGTAGGACCTCCCTCTCATCAAAATCGAATCTTTTCTTCTTCCTTGCTTCCTTTCTTTTGATTTGGTTCAAAGAATGTCGATTTTGTACGCTCTGTTTCTTGAATCCATAATTTGTTCAATGCCAACTTTTTAATCAGAGAGCTTTCTTGTTGTAAGTGCTCACGTGATTGCTGTTCTTCGTTCCTATTTTTCCCTTATATTTCAATTTTCAAAAGAATTAAATATTTGGGCTTCATTTTTTTTTATTGTGGAATATGTTGTCTTGACTTCATTATTAACTCGATTCTTTGATTGGATCAATCAAACGCCATTAGAGAATTAGGTTCCATATTAATGATTCACTTGTTGCTTCTGCTGCTGATGTTGTTGTGCTGCCAAGATAAATCATGCATGTTGACCTTTTTAGGGTGTTATTCATGTACCAAGAATGACAATGCCTACAAGTTTTTTCAAAGTACAAGAGAGACATGTTACAAGTTTTTTTTTAAGTCAAACAATTTCCTTTCGTCTATCTTGCATTGAAGATCTCATTACTATGTTCTCTTTCTATCTTTTTTAAAAGGGAAAAAAATAATGGGAACCTCGGCTGATCTTCAAGTCAAATGTCAACTCATCACGGTTCATTATTTTATTTAATGTATTTCTATGCTGTAAAAAATAGCATTAGTTTCCTTTTGTTTTTTTTTTTTAATTCTGTACATTTGCGTCAACTTTCCTCACTATTGTCAAAGAACACATCTACGCATAATCAATATTCTTGGTTGTTTCTTAATTTCATTGCTAAGATTGAAAGTCTATATTGATCTAAATTTGTCCATGTGGAAATATAATCATATCCGGAGTGAGTTAGAGGTCGTTATCTGAAACTAAAGCCCTTCCCTTCTGTTGACCCAAACAGTACTCTCAGGTCATGCTGAAAGAGTTCAATCATATTAGCTAAATGGTTAATTGGCTAATTTATATATATTTCAGAATGCCAATTTATTGTCGGTTTTATAGTCATTGGCCACAGTCTTCACTCTTGTTAGTGAGATTTTAGTTAACTATGCCATGGATCTCTTTGTTTTAATTTGTTTCTTACGAAGTTTGGTATTGGGACACTGAAGATATTGTTATCCAGGTACATGCGTGCATTTTGTTCTTCTCTGTGTCGAGCCGAGCAGATGAAGCAGGAGGGAGTGGTGTTGATGACAAAAACTAAAGAAAGTGAAGTTAATCCAACTCATGTCAGAGAAATCTGACAGCACTAGAAGTCAGTGGATCGGTCCACATGGAACAGGTGCAGCATTTTAGGTTTTCATGTAGATAGCCTTCCATTTGCCAATGATGGTTTCTTTGTATTTACTTAGGAGAGCACCTTATTTGATGGATGATAAAGATTTGAATTGTTTTCTTTTCCCTTCTTGATTCTTGATTCTATGAAAGCCTAAAGAATCTTGTACAGGATTAGAGATGGCTGTTATTGGCCCACATATTTTAGGGGTGAAGAAAAGGCAGCTTCACACTTTGTTATTTTCTTTTTGATGATAGACCCACTTCTTTCTATTTGGTTGCTCTTCAGTTTCTATATTTGCAATGAACAGTGATATACATGAATATAATGACATAAAAAAAATGGTGATTAAAGAGAATAATTAATCATTTTTAGAAATGATAATTATTAATATTCCTTTGATTTTCTTCTCAAGTCTTTGCAAAATGACCATCAAATACATCTTTTGTCTGAGTCCAATTTATCAGTGATACATCTTTCATATGATTTTGAGGCATCCTCTGTGATAAGTTTTTGCTGTTGCTTTAAACCGGTATACAAATAAAAAGAAGGCATCGTTTCGATGTTAAGTTTGTTTGTTCTTACAAGTTTTGTCTGGTCATGGAGACTAGTAAAAATATGTGCTTTCATATATTCCTATATCTCCTACATTAAATGCATCATAAGACATCCAGATGCCTAAGCTTTTTTGTAATCAAATGCTTGTATCTTCAGGTATCGTCCTGAAAAAAGTCAATTAAATATCTATGAAATCTTTTCCTTAGCTGTATGAAAGAATTTTTGATCAGTATATATTATAGATTAGGACTTAAAACTATAAAACTAGCATAAAGACCCTTACTATTGAATAGTGCATGCAGGTGCCTTAAAGATGAAATGAAGAAAATAGGAAAGAACAACCTTTTAATAATTTAAGGAGGATAAAATGACAAATCTTTCTAATTATCATTAAATATAAAAGTAAAGCTAAATAACAGCATTCAATCCTTTTGGTGGAGATATATTAGTTGGGTTGAATTTTTTATTTCGAAAATAAGAAATTCAATTCATAGCATGAAAAACATGTTTGGCTGAACTATTTTCGAAAACACATTTTTAAAATGATCCTAAAAATCTGAATGAATCTGAAAAATGTTAGAGCAATATTTTCTTTGGATTCATCTAATAAGATGTTTTCTATATTTTGTCCTTAAACGCTCGAAACTCGTGGATTTACCTTCTTCCCGCAACTTTTTTTTCACGCGATTTTAAGTTCAAAAATAGTTTCGAAAACATCAACCGTATTCTCGAATACTAAAAATCGACATAATACATGATGGGGACATCAGCAAGAAGAAAAGGTTGTAGACTGACACTCTTTAGTTTTGTAGTTAATCTACTTTCCACATGTTCCACTTACTCGAGCCAAGAGTTTCAATTTCTCAAGTGGCAACTTTTGTAGTTAATCTACTTTCCGCAGGTTACACTTACTCGAGCCAAGAGTTTCAATTTCTCAAGTGGCAACTCATGTGGCAAAATTTTAACTTCTGCCAAGTAAAGTATCGACACTTCCTGTCTTGAGTCAACACTGCTATCAAGACATCAAGTCTTCTCTTTGGAAGTCAAATCTTGGAGGACAGAAGTCAAATCTTGGAGGATACATGGCTGATGATGACACATGGCAACTTAGAAGTCAAATCTTAGAGGACACATGCTGATGATGACACATGGGAGGTGCCACATGGAAGCTGGTGCAACCAAATTTGTTAGGGATTGATTGTAATTAGTTAGCTATATCATAACTAGTTCTTAGATTGTTATGATCTTTTAGTTTTTTGGGCTAAAACTTATGGAAGTCCTTTGGCCTATAAATAGGCCAAGCTTTATCTCTTGTAGGCAAAATTTCAACTTCTGCCAAATCTCAAAGTATGGACACTTCCTGCCTTGAGGCAACACTGCTATCAAGACATCAAGTCTTCTCTTTGGAAGTCAAATCTTGGAGGACACATGGAGGTATTTGATGATGACACATGGCAACTTAGAAGTCAAATCTTGGAGGACACATGGAGGTATCTGATGATGACACATGGCAAACTAAGAGGTACCACATGGAAGCTGGTGCAACCAAATGTTAGGGATTGATTGTAATTAGTTAGCTAATCATAACTAGTCCTTAGATTGTTATGATCTTTTAGTTTTTGGGCTAAAATTTCTGGAAGTCCTTTGGCCTATAAATAGGCCAAGCTGCCTTGCCTTTCATCTTTGAGTATGAAGAGGGTGAGATGCTCTTAATTTGAGTTGAGGCTCGTGTTTCCCTAGTCTTAGATCTAGGTCACTCCTTGAGGAAGAGGGTGAGAGGCCCAATTTGCTACTATAAACCATTCTACCAAGGTTCCATAATAGTTTCAGGAAGAAGGACAAGTGCTACCCAAGTCTCAAAAATTTTTCAAATCCTTCCTTTCCTTGTTCGATTTTTTTTATTTCCTTCAATTCCTTTGCCTCCACGGTCTTACTTCTGATCACTTGCAGGTTCTCTTGAGGATGTTAGAGTTGAGGATGATGGCTCCATGTCCAAGGTGAGTTCTTAAGTAAGGAGTGTAGATCTTGTCAACCAACCCTCAATTCTTTGAGTGTTGAGTGCATCCCTTCCACTTTAAGATCTTACTTATTGTTGGAAAAAAAAACCTCTTGGTCCTTTAGATCTGAAGTTTTAAAGGTGGCTTAACTTAGTTTGAAGGTTTCCATACCTTTAGATCCTAATCTTTTTATTTCTTTGAAAGAAGCTTGCACAAGGGTGTTTAGATTTCTGCTTCCGGTTTGATGTTCTTCATTTCTCCCATGCATGAATTCAGCCATAGCTTGGGCTCAAATGTTCATTAAGGGTGGTAATCACTTAGAACACATCACCATCCTCTTATTCCACCAATTTTTTTTTCGTGCCCCATCAGCTTTGGTATCAGAGCTTTGGTCTCTAAGTTAAGCTTGTAAGTTGCTGGAATTTCTGTTCTAGTTTTAGTCCGAGATTTCCATGAATTTTTTTTGTAATTTTTTAAGGGTTAAAAAATAAATAAAAATTCATTTGCTGCACTTTAGGACTTTAGGTTCCGAAATCTAAAATTAAAAAAAATATATTTTAGAGTTTTGGAATAAAAAAATCGAGTTCTTAGGTTGTTTTCTGGAAACTGTTTTGGTTCCTTCCATTAAATTTGATTTTAAAAAAATAAAAAAATAATTTTTTAATTTGAGATCTGAGATTTAACTTCAAATTCTGTTATTTTCACTTAAAGTTTGAATTTAGAGGGGTTTTTAAATTTAAAATTTAAATTTTGAAATAGGTAGTAGAGAGTTTGTTAAGCTGCTAGAATCTTCTAGCAACTACTATCATAACAACTTCCTCAACCAAATTAAAAAAAAAAATTGAATTCAAATTTCAAAATCTAGGATTTTCACTCTGAGATCTAACTAATTCAATTTTCATTTTAAATTTTTAAAAATTTAAAACTTTAAATTTCAAATTTCAAAACTGGGTTAGTTGAAGGTTAGTTAGAAGCTGCAAATTTTATTTAACCACTTTTACCTCCAAAATGAAATTTTAATCTAAATTTTAAAATTAAAAAAAATAGCTTCTGAAATCTAGACTTCAAGATTTGAATTTCTCAATTTAAGTTTGCATTTGCTGAATTTTAAAATTAGATTAAATTTCACTTAATTGTACTAAGTCTAGTCGATTGTGCTAGTTAATTGCTGAAATTATGTGCATCATATATACATAAACCATCTTAAGGGCATTCAATATAACATAAGGGGAGGAGTTAATAACCTTTCCTTAGCCCACAACAACCATCCTCATTATGCATTGACCTAAGCCTTAATTAAAATCATGTATGCACCTAAATTAAGGACACCAACAAGTCGGGTTCAAGTGCAAGAGGAGACAAAGCACTATTTGAGTTTGTAATTATTCTTAGAAACTGGTGTCTAAGACTAGAGGTCTAATGGCAAATGCCTTAAGCGGACTTGCGGTTCTTTAATTGGGTCCTTGCGAAAGCAAGGGGGGCCTCCCGCATTCCCACCTCTTACCTGGCCAGTGACAAAGGTAATTGCATCCTTAACTAGTACCTAGTCAAGTCTTGTATTTTGAACTTCTAGGTTTAGGAGCCCTAGAAGCTAGGTTTGTACTTCTTGTTTTATAGGTCAAAAGTTCTATCTTTCTTGGTTTGTACCTATGGATCCTAATCTTGAACTCTTTATGAGGACCCTGACTGAAAAGTTAGACACTGTAACTGAGCAATTAGGGCAAATCAACAAAGAATTAGGTCAAGTAAAAGATAGAGTTGAGACCCTTGAAGAGCCTCAAAGGATCCCCATCGAACCTGAATCATCTAGGTCAATTCCTCAAGGTCCAAGAGCCCAATATCATGTGCACATCCCTGAATACAATCCAAGGAGACTTGATCCTGATTTCATGGAAGAAGCCCATCGAGTCCATCGGCCTGACTTTACTCCTGATCGTATCCCTAGGCGACCTCACCAGGATTACTTAGATCAAGATGAAAGAGCCATGAGGAACATTCGATTAGAGGCTCCTATCTTTGATGGAAGCCTAGACCCTAAAGCTTATGTTGATTGGGAGGGAGAAATGGATCAATATTTTGAATGGTATGAGATGACCGAGGAGAGAAAGTATAAGTTTGCCAAACTGAGGTTAGTCCGCCAGGCTAGGTTATACTGGAAGAATATCGGGCGAATGCTTAGGCAAAGAGGAGACATGCCCATAACCACTTGGAGAGCTATGAAAATCAAGCTTAGGGAAAAGTATGTCCCTATGTCCTATCACCAAAGACTATTAGATCAGTGGCAAAGATTATACCAGGGCAATAAGACTGTGTCTGAATATATTACCAAGTTTGATGAGTTTGCGATGAGGTGTAACATTGATGAATCAGAAGCTGTAACATTGTCTAGGTTTAGAGCCGGTTTGCGTGAAGAAATTCAAAAGGAATTATTTCTAAGAGAAATCACTGACCTAGACCAAGCCTATCAAATAGCCAGAGATTGTGAAAGGTTTCAAAGGGGACCGATAGTCAGAAGACCCGAACTAAGTAAGATTAGCACCCCTACTCAGAAACCAGGGTTCAACCAAATGCGACCAAATCACCCCACTCCTATCACATCCAGGTCAAACGAGTGACAAGGGTAAGGCCCCTGTAGTTCAAAAGAGTAACAACCCGAATGTCCATTGTTTTAAATGTAACAGGAAGGGACACTATGCCAACCAATGCCCTGCCCGTTCTCTACACATAGGAGAACTAGCTGAAGAGGACCCTGAAGATACTAAAGAGTTTGAAAAAGAGGTATATGAGGCTGAATCCAATCTGATCAATGAATATGATGAAGAGGAAGAAGAGATTGATTATGATGAGACTTTGGGTGTTAGAATTTTGACCCAAACAAAGGAAAAGGAGGATTGGAGAAGAACTAATATACTCCAAACATTTGTTAAGATAGGGGAGAAGGTTTATAAAATCATTATAGACAATGGGAGTTGTGTGAATGCTATTTCCACTAAAGCCATTAAGAATTTAAGCTTGACCCCTGTTCCCCATCCCAATCCATACAAAGTTTCTTGGATAGATTCAACATCCATTCCCATTAAATCCAGATGTCAAGTTCCCATTCAAATCTAATCCTATCATGAACAAGTCTGGTGCGATGTACTACCCATGGGCGTAAGTAGCATCATTTTGGGTAGACCTTGGTTGTATGATCATGATGCAACTTTATATGGTCAATCCAATTCTTGTGCTTTCAACCATCTAGGGAAAAAGCTTATCATTAACTCGACCCCACCTAAGGACAATATCAAGAAAGGGTCTAGTGATTTGAAAGAGAAGAAACAAGATCTGAATTTGATCAGTGTCAAGGAAATAGAGAAAGAAATCAATGAAGGATCACCTATGTGGATTTTGGCACTTAAAGAAAGTCGGAATGAAGATCCTAAGGAACCACCTCAAGAAGTCACAAAGATCTTAGAAGACTTTAAGGATGTATTCCCAGAAGATTTACCCAATCACCTGCCCCCACTTAGGGATATTCAACATACAATTGATCTAGTCCCAGGAGCCACCTTGCCTAACCTACCTCACTATAGAATGAATCCTACTGAGCACGCTGAGCTACAAAGACAAGTTGGAGATCTCCTCCAGAAAAAGTTTATTAGGGAGAGTTTAAGTCCTTGTGCAGTACCTGCCCTACTGACCCCGAAGAAGGATGGCACTTGGAGAATGTGCATCGATAGTCGTGCCATCAACAAAATTATGGTCAAGTATCGATTTCCTATCCCTCGCCTTGATGATATGCTTGACATGATGAGCGGAGCCACTATATTTTCCAAGATTGATCTTAAGAGTGGTTATCACCAGGTTAGGATCAAACCTGGAGATGAGTGGAAAACTGCATTCAAAACTAAGGATGGTCTTTATGAGTGGTTGGTTATGCCCTTTGGTCTATCAAATGCCCCTAGTACATTTATGAGGATCATGACTCAAGTTTTAAGACCTTTCATGGAAAAATTTGTTGTAGTATATTTTGATGACATCCTCATCTATAGTAAGACTAGGGAAGACCATTTAGATCATCTTAGACAAGTCTGTTACACCCTTAGAAAGGAAAATCTATATGCCAATCTAAGAAGTGCGAATTCATGACTAACAGAGTAACCTTTCTAGGGTTCATTGTTACTACTAATGGTGTTTCTGCTGATCCCGAGAAAATTAAGTCCATAGTCGAGTGGCCCGAACCCAAGAACATACATGACGTCCGTAGCTTCCACGGTCTTGCCACCTTCTATAGGAGATTCATCCAAGGGTTTAGCACCATTGTTGCTCCAATCACGGATTGTCTTAAGAAAGAAAATTTTGAATGGACCAAACAAGCCAATAAAGCCTTCCTTGAGATTAAAGGAAGAATGACAAAAGCACCAATCTTAAGGTTGCCTGACTTCTCTAAAGTTTTTGAGGTTGCTTGTGATGCCTCTGGGATTGGAATTGGTGGAGTTTTAAGTCAAGAGAACCATCCGGTAGCTTTTTTTAGCGAGAAACTAAATGGCGCAAAGTTGAGATATTCCACCTATGACAAGGAGTTATATGCGGTAGTTCAGGCTTTGAAATATTGGAGACATTACTTGTTACCGCAGGAGTTTGTTCTATTTTCGATCATGAAGCCCTCCGATTCCTTAGCTCCCAAAAGAAGTTAAACCCTAGGCATGGAAAATGGGTAGAGTACATCCAAGCTTACACTTTGTTCTAAAACACCGTGCTGGTTCTGACAATAAGGTTGTCGATGCTTTAAGTCGACGTTCTATGCTCTTGACGTCCGTAAGTACTGAAGTCACAGGATTTGATAAGTTGAAGGAAGAGTATAAAAGTTGCCCTGACTTTAGTGAGATTTTTGAATCTGTCAGTCTAAGGCCTTCTAGAGAATACAAAGACTTTACTCTTCATGATGGGTTCCTTTTTAAAGGAGATAAGTTGTGTATTCCCCGAACCTCAATTAGGGAATTCTTGATTTGGGAAATCCATGCCGGAGGTTTAGCGGGCCATTTCGGAAGGAATAAAACTATTCTAGCTTTGGAGGAACAATTCTTTTGGCCCAGCTTAAAACGAAATGTTGCCCAAGTCGTAGCCCAGTGTAGGACATGTGCTGTTGCTAAAATGCAAAAATAAAACACTGGACTATACACCCCTTTACCCATCCCTGATCGACCTTGGCAAGACATCAGTATGGACTTTGTGTTGGGACTACCAAAGACCTTAAGGAGACACGATTCCATCTTTGTGGTAGTCGATAGATTTTCTAAAATGGCACATTTTCTGCCTTGTTCCCAGACCTTCAATGCATCAAAAGTGGCCAAGTTATTTCTAGATGAAGTGGTTAGATTACACGGGTTACCTAAAACCATCGTGTCTGATAGGGATGTTAAGTTCACCAGTTACTTTTGGAAAACCCTATGGCACCTGCTAGGAACCAAGTTAAACTTTTCTACCACTTATCACCCCCAAACTGATGGTCAAACAGAAGTTATAAATAGAAGTCTTGGAAATATGTTGAGATGTTTAGTGGGAAAACATACTGGAAATTGGGACCTTTTACTGCCACGTATAGAGTTTGCCTATAATAGTTTAGTTAACAGATCCACTGGAAAAAGTCCTTTTGAGATTATTCATGGGTACAAACCAAGAAAGCCAATAGACCTCATTCCATTGCCCATGCATGTACGAACATCAGAGTCTGCTGAGTCATATGCACAACACATTAGGGATTTACACAAAGAAATTAGCGAGAAAATCCATATAAGCAATGAGAGTTACAAGCATATGGCTAATTCCCATAGAAGAGCAAAAGAATTTCATGTAGGAGACTTTGTCATGATAAGGCTCAGACCTGAACAGTTTCCAAAGGGAACTATGAAGAAACTACACGCCCGTGGTGCAGGTCCTTTCAAAATAATAAAAAGAATTGGACCTAATGCTTATATACTGGACCTACCTTCTGACTTTGGTATTAGTTCCACCTTTAATATTTCAATCTGGTAGAATACAAGGAACCAACAATGAATCCCAGTGAGTTTTTAGGACATGATCCATCCTTTGAGAGTGAACCAATCTTAGAGTGTCCACCAGCCACAAAGCGAGAAAGAATTGAACGGATATTAGATGACAAGATTGTCACTATCCGAAATAAAGACTATCAACGCTACTTGGTCCATTGGCAAGGTAGACCTGATTCTGAAGACTCATGGATCACTTAAGAAGAACTGTAAAGGATCGATCCAGATCTGCTTGAATATTACCAAAGCCAAAATGATCCATACTCGTCAGGGCCGAGTTTTTTTCACCCGGAAAGAATTGATGGGGACATCAGCAAGAAGAAAAGATTGCAGACTGACACTCTTTGGTTTTGTAGTTAATCTACTTTCCGCAGGTTCCACTTACTCGAGCCAAGAGTTTCAATTTCTTAAGTGGCAACTCATGCTGCAAAATTTTAACTTCTGCCAAGTCTCAAAGTATCGACACTTCCTGCCTTGAGTCAACACTGCTATCAAGACATCAAGTCTTCTCTTTGGAAGTCAAATCTTGGAGGACACATGGAGGTATCTGATGATGACACATGGCAACTTAGAAGTCAAATCTTGAAGGACACATGGAGGTATCTGATGATGACACATGGCAAACTAAGGAGGTGCCACATGGAAGCTGGTGCAACCAAATTTGTTAGGGATTGATTGTAATTAGTTAGCTATATCATAACTAGTCCTTAGATTGTTATGATCTTTTAGTTTTTTGGGCTAAAATTTCTGGAAGTCCTTTGGCCTATAAATAGGCCAAGCTTTCCCTCTTGTAGATATGAAGTTGGAGAAATAAAATCAAGTTTATTTGATTACTTTTGCCAAGTGACTTGTTCATCTTTGAGTATGAAGAGGGTGAGATGCTCTTAATTTGAGTTGAGGCTCGTGTTTCCCTAGTCTTAGATCTAGGTCACTCCTTGAGGGAGAGGGTGAGAGGCCCAATTTGCTACTATAAACCATTCTACCAAGGTTCCATAATAGTTTCAGGAAGAAGGACAAGTGCTACCCAAGTCTCAGCAAAATTTTTCAAATCCTTCCTTTCCTTGTTCGATTTTTTTTATTTCCTTCAATTCCTTTGCCTCCACGGTCTTACTTCTGATCACTTGCAGGTTCTCTTGAGGATGTTAGAGTTGAGGATGATGGCTCCACGTCAAGGATCAAGTGCCAAGGTGAGTTTTTAAGTAAGGAGTGTATATCTTGTCAACCAACCCTCAATTCTTTGAGTGTTGAGTGCATCCCTTCCATTTAAGATCTTACTTCATTGTTGGGAAAAAAAAAACCTCTTGGTCCTTTAGATCTGAAGTTTTAAAGGTGGCTTAACTTAGTTTGAAGGTTTCCATACCTTTAGATCCTAATCTTTTTATTTCTTTGAAAGAAGCTTGCACAAGGGTGTTTAGATTTCTGCTTCTGNAGGAGTGTAGATCTTGTCAACCAACCCTCAATTCTTTGAGTGTTGAGTGCATCCCTTCCACTTTAAGATCTTACTTCATTGTTGAAAAAAAAAAAAAAACCTCTTGGTCCTTTAGATCTGAAGTTTTAAAGGTGGCTTAACTTAGTTTGAAGGTTTCCATACCTTTAGATCCTAATCTTTTTATTTCTTTGAAAGAAGCTTGCACAAGGGTGTTTAGATTTCTGCTTCGGTTTGATGTTCTTCATTTCTCCCATGCATGAATTCAGCCATAGCTTGGGCTCAAATGTTCATTAAGGTGGTAATCACTTAGAACACATCACCATCCCCTCATTCCACCAATTTTTTTTCGTGCCCCATCAGCTTTGGTATCAGAGCTTTGGTCTCTAAGTTAAGCTTGTAAGTTGCTGGAATTTCTGTTCTAGTTTTAGTCCGAGATTTCCATGAATTTTTTTATAATTTTTTAAGGGTTAAAAAATAAATAAAAATTTATTTGCTGCACTTTAGGACTTTAGGTTCTGAAATCTAAAATTAAAATATATATTTTAGAGTTTTGGAATAAAAAAATTGAGTTCTTAGGTTGTTTTCTGGAAGACTGTTTTGGTTCCCTCCATTAAATTTGATTTTAAAAAAAATAATAAAAATAATTTTTTAATTTGAGATCTGAGATTTAGACTTCAAATTCTGTTATTTTCCACTTAAAGTTTGAATTTAGAGGGGTTTTTAAATTTAAAATTTGAATTTTGAAATAGGTAGTAGAGAGTTTGTTAAGCTGCTAGAATCTTCTAGCAACTACTATCATAACAACTTCCTCAACCAAATTTAAAAAAAAATTGAATTCAAATTTCAAAATCTAGGATTTTCACTCTGAGATCTAACTAATTCAATTTTCATTTTGAATTTTTGAAAATTTAAAACTTTAAATTTCAAATTTTCAAAACCGGGTTAGTTGAAGGTTAGTTAGAAGCTGCAAATTTTATTTAACCACTTTTACCTCCAAGAATGAAATTTTAATCTAAATTTTAAATTTTTTAAAAAAAATTAGCTTCTGAAATCTAGACTTCAAGATTTGAATTTCTCAATTTAAGTTTGCATTTGCTGAATTTTAAAATTAGATTAAATTTTACTTAATTGTACTAAGTCTAGTCGATTGTGCTAGTTAATTGCTGAAATTGTGTGCATCCATATATACATAAACCATCTTAAGGGCATTCAATATAATATAAGGGGAGGAGTTAATAACCTTTCCTTAGCCCACAACAACCATCCTCATTATGCATTGACCTAAGCCTTAATTAAAATCAAGTATGCACCTAAATTAAGGACACCAACAAGTCGGGTTCAAGTGCAAGAGGAGACAAAGCACTATTTGAGTTTGTAATTATTCTTAGAAACTGGTGTCTAAGACTAGAGGTCTAATGGCAAATGCCTTAAGCGGACTTGCGGTTCTTTAATTGGGTCCTTGCGAAAGCAAGGGGGGCCTCCCGCATTCCCACCTCTTACCTGGCCAGTGACAAAGGTAATTGCATCCTTAACTAGTACCTAGTCAAGTCTTGTATTTTGAACTTCTAGGTTTAGGAGCCCTAGAAGCTAGGTTTGTACTTCTTGTCTTATAGGTCAAAAGTTCTATCTTTCTTGGTTTGTACCTATGGATCCTAATCTTGAACTCTTTATGAGGACCCTGACTGAAAAGTTAGACACTGTAACTGAGCAATTAGGGCAAATCAATAAAGAATTAGGTCAAGTAAAAGATAGAGTTGAGACCCTTGAAGAGCCTCAAAGGATCCCCATCGAACCTGAATCATCTAGGTCAATTCCTCGAGGTCCAAGAGCCCAATATCATGTGCACATCCCTGAATACAATCCAAGGAGACTTGATCCTGATTTCATGGAAGAAGCCCGTAGAGTCCATCGGCCTGACTTTACTCCTGATCGTATCCCTAGGCGACCTCACCAGGATTACTTAGATCAAGATGAAAGAGCCATGAGGAACATTCGATTAGAGGCTCCTCCTATCTTTGATGGAAGCCTAGACCCTAAAGCTTATATTGACTGGGAGGGAGAAATGGATCAATATTTTGAATGGTATGAGATGACCGAGGAGAGAAAGTATAAGTTTGCCAAACTGAGGTTAGTCCGCCAGGCTAGGTTATACTAGGAGAATATCGGCGAATGCTTAGGCAAAGAGGAGACATGCCCATAACCACTTGGAGAGCTATGAAATCAAGCTTAGGGAAAAGTATGTCCCTATGTCCTATCACCAAAGACTATTAGATCAGTGGCAAAGATTATACCAGGGCAATAAGACTGTGTCTGAATATATTACCAAGTTTGATGAGTTTGCGATGAGGTGTAACATTGATGAATCAGAAGCTGTAACATTGTCTAGGTTTAGAGCCGGTTTGCGTGAAGAAATTCAAAAGGAATTATTTCTAAGAGAAATCACTGACCTAGACCAAGCCTATCAAATAGCCAGAGATTGTGAAAGGTTTCAAAGGGGACCGATAGTCAGAAGATCCGAACTAAGTAAGATTAGCACCCCTACTCAGAAACCAGGGTTCAACCAAATGCGACCAAATCACCCCACTCCTACTATCCCATCCGGTCAAACGAGTGACAAGGGTAAGGCCCCTATAGTTCAAAAGAGTAACAACCCGAATGTCCATTGTTTTAAATGTAACAGAAAGGGACACTACCAACCAATGCCCTGCTCGTTCTCTACACATAGGAGAACTAGCTGAAGAGGACCCTGAAGATACTAAAGAGTTTGAAAAAGAGGTATATGAGGCTGAATCCAATCTGATCAATGAATATGATGAGAGGAAGAAGAGATTGATTATGATGAGACTTTGGGTATTGTTAGAATTTTGACCCAAACAAAGGAAAAGGAGGATTGGAGAAGAACTAATATACTCCAAACATTTGTTAAGATAGGGGAAGAAGGTTTATAAAATCATTATAGACAATGGGAGTTGTGTGAATGCTATTTCCACTAAAGCCATTAAGAATTTAAGCTTGACCCCTGTTCCCCATCCCAATCCATACAAAGTTTCTTGGATAGATTCAACATCCATTCCCATTAAATCCAGATGTCAAGTTTCCATTCAAATCCAATCCTATCATGAACAAGTCTGGTGCGATGTACTACCCATGGGCGTAAGTAGCATCATTTTGGGTAGACCTTGGTTGTATGATCATGATGCAACTTTATATGGTCAATCCAATTCTTGTGCTTTCAACCATCTAGGGAAAAAGCTTATCATTAACTCGACCCCACCTAAGGACAATATCAAGAAAGGGTCTAGTGATTTGAAAGAGAAGAAACAAGATCTGAATTTGATCAGTGTCAAGGAAATAGAGAAAGAAATTAATGAAGGATCACCTATGTGGATTTTGGCACTTAAAGAAAGTCGGAATGAAGATCCTAAGGAACCACCTCAAGAAGTCACAAAGATCTTAGAAGACTTTAAGGATGTATTCCCAGAAGATTTACCCAATCACCTGCCCCACTTAGGGATATTCAACATACAATTGATCTAGTCCCAGGAGCCACCTTGCCTAACCTACC
Organism: Calamus simplicifolius; assembly: GCA_900491605.1. Lineage (NCBI taxonomy): Eukaryota > Viridiplantae > Streptophyta > Magnoliopsida > Arecales > Arecaceae > Calamus > Calamus simplicifolius. The sequence continues at coordinate 60,441 of UESW01003541.1, forward strand.
TCACTATAGAATGAATCCTACTGAGCACGCTGAGCTATAAAGACAAGTTGGAGATCTCCACCAGAAAAAGTTTATTAGGGAGAGTTTAAGTCCTTGTGCAGTACGTGCCCTACTGACCCCGAAGAAGGATGGCACTTGGAGAATGTGCATCGATAATCATGCCATCAACAAAATTACAATCAAGTATCGATTTCCTATCCCTCGCCTTGATGATATGCTTGACATGATGGCCGGAGCCACTATATTTTCCAAGATTAATCTTAAGAGTGGTTATCACCAGGTTAGGATCAAACTTGAAGATGAGTGGAAAACTGCATTCAAAACTAAGGATGGTCTTTATGAGTGGTTGGTTATGCCCTTTGGTCTATCAAATGCCCCTAGCACATTTATGAGGATCATGACTCAAGTTTTAAGACCTTTCATGGGAAAATTTGTTGTAGTATATTTTGATGAATCCTCATCTATAGTAAGACTAGGGAAGACCATTTAGATCATCTTAGACAAGTCTGTTACACCCTTAGAAAGGAAAATCTATATGCCAATATGAAGAAGTGCGAATTCATGACTAACAGAGTAATCTTTCTAGGGTTCATTGTTACTACTAATGGTGTTTCTGCTGATCCCGAGAAAATTAAGTCTATAGTCAAGTGGCCCGAACCCAAGAACATACATGACGTCCGTAGCTTCCACGGTCTTGCCACCTTCTATAGGAGATTCATCTAAGGGTTTAGCACCATTGTTGCTCCAATCACGGATTGTCTTAAGAAAAGAAATTTTGAATGGACCAAACAAGCCAATAAAGCCTTCCTTGAGATTAAAGGAAGAATGACACAAGCACCAATCTTAAGGTTGCCTAACTTCTCTAAGTTTTTGAGGTTGCTTGTGATGCCTCTGGGATTGGAATTGGTGGAGTTTTAAGTCAAGAAAACCATCCGGTAGCTTACAAGCCCCAGCCAACCTAAACGTTCTCCTATGCTTAGCTCGGATTCGGGCAGCTTACAAGCCTCGACCGACCTAAGCAATCTCCAAAGTTTAGCTCGGATTCGGGCCGCTTACAAGCCCCGGCCGACCTACGTAATCTCCAAAGTTTCGTTCAGATTCGGGCCACTTACAAGCCTCGGCCGACCTAAGCAATCTCCAAAGTTTCATTTGGATTCGGGCCGCTTACAAGCCCCGGCCAACTTATGCGATCTCCAAAGTTTCGTTCGGATTCGGGCAGCTTACAAGCCCCAGCCGACCTGTTGGTCTCCAAATGCAGAACATGGTTCGATGGAGACAAACATCTTGAGGATGGCAGCGAAAATAGAAGTTGCCAAAAAACCTCCCTTGTTTATCATAAAAGAAACAACAAAGAGGAAACGAAAAGATAAAAAGAACCCTCACAGGGGCTTATCATCTTTCCCAAGAGCCGCCGAGCCCTCCTCGTGCCGAGCCAACTTGACGACCTGCTGACGAAGGGATGCTATTTCCCCTTCTTACTGGCTAATAACACGGCGAAGGAGCTCGACCTCCCTCATCGAAATGGCCAAATATCGCTCAACCGTTCTCTAGAGCTGCTTATGGCTCGTGAACGCCGACGCCAGAACCATCCCATCGACTGTCACTGCAACGCGGCTCCCCGAGAGTCCCCACGGCCGTTAGCGCCGCTGTTCGGCCCTTGGGTCGATCGCCTTTCGCCGCCGAAGGCCATATCCACACTCGAGAATCGTGGGAAGACTAACTGAAAGGATGACCGGCATAGGCATCCCTCTGGTCTATATTTAAACCACTCATGGCGAGTATCTCGATCACTCGGGTCGTTAATTTTGGCCCATGGAAACTCACCACGCGTCATCGCCTCAATAGGCGCTTGCAGGAGACAAGGGGTCGCACTCCCTCATCGAAGAAGATCGGGAAGCATCGACGAAGAGTGCGGGGAACTTCCCCTTTTTCTAGGGACCAGGCTTCCTCCGGTTTGCCAAACCTTTCTGAAATAAATATCCTCGAGAACCTGCCAGACTCCCTCGAATTGGGCATCCGGAAAAGATGCGTCAGTGATTAGCGCTAGCTCGCCTCCCTTGAGGATAACAGAGTCATAAACTTCAGACGCCCCCATGCATCGCTCGGATAATCCTCATCCTCTTTGGCAGCCTGCACCAGAATCTACATTTGCTGCAAGAGACAAACAAAATATTATACCTCGGCAACGACCGAGTGATATCCTTCGTACCTCGGCAACAACCGAGTGATATCCTAAAGCTTTGGCTTAGTCGAATGATCTCTCCATCGCTCTGACGCGGCTAAGACGTCCTATTATACCTTGACGGAGGCAAATGACCTTCTGTTATTCGACAGTAAAGGCATGTCACGAACTGTTTTTCCCCGCCGAAATATCTACCTCAATAAATGGGATCATGCCTACCTCATGAGTCCACTGACCGCCCAGGTTCCTCTTTGACTCAATCATGGATATACACTATCTCCATTGAGGACCGGACACTGGCCTTAGCAAGAACTAAGCCGCGATGGCGCTGCCGAAATATGCTACAACATAAAAAACGTAACATGGGAGTAACAACTCTCAGCACAGAAGAGGCAGGAGCCAAAGAAAGAAGGAATGAAAACTTTCTTTATTTCCTCATCCAAAGAAAAGTTACAATCTCCTCCGAGGAGTTACAAGTACATCAAAACACAGGAAATAAAAATGAGTACATAGCTCGGCTGAACTGCCTCAGTCAGCTCCAGTTATAATGATGTTTCGATATCCGACGAAAAGATCAGACGACCAGTCAGCTCACCCTGATAGATAGCAAGGCTGGCTTCCCACGGGTCCTCTGGATGAACTAAGGGATCCAAAGAGAGGCACAGACCCATGGATGCAGATGCTGAGGAAGCTTCCCCCTGGGTGGGATGCTGGTTGTAGGCCGCCCGATTGAGGAGAGCTAGGGGACCATCAGCCCCACACTGCTCTCAACTCCCTCTCCACACGGCGAAGGATTCCCTTTAGAGAAGAGCCAAGATCCAGCCCGAGGGAGAAGGAAGTCCGTGCGTGCTATGGGGGTGCCTGTGCACTTCCAACCCTGCGGCCCCCCGCAGCCAAACCACAAAGAACACAAGGAAGCGCATATGTGCGCTCTCCGTGTGATCTCTGCGGACATCTTGTGCGCTCTCCATGTGATCTTCGGAGCTCCTCCCCTGAGGACGAGCCGCTCTTTAGCGACTCCTTCATCACCCCAATTATCCGGGGGAAGACGATTTGCAAAAGAAACAATCGGTCCCTCCACTCTAAGCCTCGGGGATACAGGCATCACGAGAACTTTCATAGTTTGCAGAGAAGAGAACTTTGGGGATGGCCTAACACGGCCCCTTCCTCCCCTTTTATAGGCGAAATGAACCGGGAGCAGGAGTTGAAGCAAAAGCCCCGAGATTCAAAATGCCCAATCCATGCTGCCACGTGGCCCTCCCAGGATGAAATGAGCGCCCTTCTATGCGCGCCAAATGCATCGCTCAGTCCATGACGTACGCCAGAGGATCTTAATCCTGGATCATGGGTCATAATGCAGAAAATCGCCTGCTGATCTCAAAGATACGGGCAGACCTGGGAAATCACCCGATGAAAATGACACCCTCCAATGGCGAGCAAGTGCCTGCATCGTATGTGAAACACAACCGTGTTGGAAAGGATCGATGAGATAAATGCCCCTAGAAACTACCGAGGCAACCTTTCGTAGGTTGCAGAGCCGTATCAGCCATTTCGGTAAAAAGGAAGGTCGATTCCTTGGAAAAGACAAGGCGCTGACAGAATAAAAAGGCGCAGAAGCCAAGTACT